>JAJQOW010000717.1:0-87648 GCA_037975125.1 Latrodectus hesperus | reverse complement strand
ACTGATAACTGGCGATGAAATATGGGTTGTTTACAACAATACCAAGCGAAAAAGATCGTGGAGCAGGCCAGGTGAACCAACTCAAACAACATCAAAAGCTGATATTCATCAAAAGAAGGTTTTGTTATCAGTTTGGTGGGATTACAAAAGATTTGTCTACTTTGAACTCTTACCACCCAACCGAACTATCAATTCTGATGTCTACATTGAACAACTAACGAAATTAAACAATGCAGTTGAAGAAAAGCTGTCCGAATTGACAAATGGAAAAGGTGTTGTATCCCATCATGACAGTGCAAGGCCATACACATATTTGGTCACTCGGCAAAAATTATTGGAGCTTGGTTGGGATGTTTTTCCACATCCACTATATAAGCCTGACCTTGTACCATCTGATTACTTTTTGTTTCGATCGTTATAAAACTCCTTGAATGGTAAAAATTTCAATAATGATGATGATGTCAAATCGTACCTGATTCAGTTTTTTGCTAATAAAAACCAGAAGTTTTATGAACGTGGGATTATGATGCTGCCTGAAAGATGGAAAAAGGTCATTGATCAAAATGGGCAATACATTACAGAATAAAGTTCTTTAGTTCCATTAAAAAATTGTCTTTGATTTTCTAAAGAAAATCCGCAATTACTTAGTTGCCAACCCAATATTAAAATTGTAAATAAATATAGTATTGAAAAATTTCATCCCTAGGGGATATTTTTATATCGGTGTATGGCGAGATCTGTCGCTAAGATTTTTGGGAAGCCAATGTTTCTCACAAATATATATTTAATGAAGGTATGAAAATAAACTGAAAATTGTTATCTGATCAAAAATAATATTTTTTCACTGTAATAAATAGTGATTCTTTTCATTTCTATTTTTCCATTTTCAGTTCTTCTAGGTTGTAAGAGATTTATTATTTTTTGCGATCATTCTCTTTATATGGCATTATCCCTATTAATTGTGCATTATCTTATTTATGAAAGATTCGACAAATAGTTGATTATTAGGTGTTGAACGTATGCCATAACTTATCTTAACAAATTTTCAAAAATTCTATAATGTTACTAACTTTCCAAACTTTAGCTATTTATTTCAAAATAATAATTGGGTAAGACTTTACACTCCTAATTTAGGATCAGCTCACCTGATTTTTCACAATGATATCTTTTTAAACATTTAAATTATATCATTAAGACGATTAATGTAAACCAAAATTATATTTAAAAAAATTTAAATCACAAAACGTAATATTGATAGTTTATATTATTTCATTTTTATACCAGAAAACATATTTTTCTGATTCCAAAATTAGAAGATCTTTTTTATAATAAGTCTTCATATAATTTCAGTTTAGATAACTAAATTATGCCATAGCATTATCAATGCAAATATCTGATGAGCAACGGAACGCTAATACAGACAACAAAAATGTTTTGCAAATTTCTTAAATCAAAAATCAAAACACACATAAATTGAAGCAAAATTATGTATATTTAATCTAATCAGAAATTTTCTGTCAAACAATATACATTATATAATTAAAAATACTTTTTTCTCAATACTGATGCACTCTATATTAATCTTTCAAGTTTTTCATTGATTCAAAATATTATCAAGAATTACAATTGCTGAGATAAAAAATATTTTAACTGTTATATCGCTTAATTTTATTTAAAGAAATTTTTTCAGTTATCGTAGTAGTGAAAATTTTTTTCGTATTTTTAAGGCATTTAATAAATCTGTTTTCTTAAGATATTAAAATATATTTCATTATTAAAATAAGGAATAATTTTTATTAAAATTAAAATTTGTTTCTATTAAGAATCATTTTGGAAGTGCTGCTCATGCAGTGGCAGGAAGTTTTTTTTCATTTTCAATAAATTTATATCATTTAAAGACGATCTTATTTTTACAATGTTAAATGAGAAATATGTACGATTTCTTTATAAATTTCTTGAACGAACTTTTCAAGTTAAAAGATTTATTTAAATTTGAACTATAATTAATTAAGAAATATATTCTGTATATTTAAGACGTGCTGTAAAGGCAACTAAGACCTGTAATAGGTTGTTACGCTATTAAAGAAGAAGATTCTGTTTGTTTAAGCATACAGAAAAGAAAAAAAACATTTAAAAAGGAAAAACATTCATAGCTTTTTAATTTATACTATTTGAAAAAAGAAATTTTTCATATAAGGTGCTAATGTAAAGCTAACAAAATTACGAGTCAAATAAAAATTATTTCCCCAAATGAAAACATTTAAACATTAAGTAAATTACTTTTAAATGAATAGTTTTAACTAATAAGTAATTTAATATTTAATTTTCAAAACTTTGCAAGCATATGTTAGCAAATATTTATACCAGCAAAAATATGAAATAAATATTCATATTGAAAGAATACATAGTAGACAAACTATGTATAAGTAAGTTAAGTTATACTTATATAATAAGTAAGTTATACTTATTCACAAAATAAAAGTTATATATAGTTTTATAATATATATTTTTAAATATATAGTTTTGTGAAAGTTATACTTATTCACAAAAATAAGTATAACTTACGGCGATAATATTTTAAATGTCAGAACTCCAGATTTTCAAAAGTTCCCATGAAGCTATGTTTTGGAAGAAACGAAATACAAACTGTGTGAACAATAAAAAGGAAGGAAAGTTTATGTGTTTTCCCCTAGAAATTGGAGATAATTAGTTCTCGATCCCCTCCATTTCTATTCCAGGAAGACATTTCCCTACGTGGTATACTATAGTGCTATTTTATGAAAAATTTCCCTCCTTTCTTTGAAGGTGCTGGACACAATATTTTGGACAAAGGTAACCGCTAATGTGAAACACGTTTCAGCAGGAATTTTCTCACGAATGTAACGCGACACTAGACTGAATGGCTACAACAGTAAAAGCCTGAGATAAAAAATACATGGGTTTTATTTTTATTGGGACAATGAATAATACAATTTCACTAAGTCTCAATAACTACTAAAACTGATCTTTCTATATTGCTTCTTGATAACTTATATATATATATATATATATATATATATATATATATATATATATATATATATATATATATATATATATATATATATGTGTATATATATATAAAATCGGACTTTTCTGTTATTAATAGTACATTTAAATTCTTACAAGCTTCTTTTAATAATATTTCAGTTATATGAAAAATTTTCTATTTTTGTGCATTATTATTTATTACGTTATTATAATCAAAATAAGATTAAATCTTCACATTTTTATCATAAAAGTATATCAAAAATATAAGTGAAGTACTGCTTGTTAAATAAAATTATTTAATCTGTTATGAGAAATAAAAAAATAGCACGACAAATAATATTTCAAAACACTGAAATTTCGACAAAAAACTTTTAAGTTTTGAATAATTATAACATCTAGAAGGGTCCAGAGAAAATAATATTCATTGAACGTTTTTATTTTTTTATATTGAGTAAAACAAACTTATTTGATTTGTTAATATTATTGTAATGACTTTTTTTAGTATATGACTTGACTTAGATAACCTGTATAACAATTGAGTCATAAAGGACAATGTGAATCTTGGCGTATTCAAGAAATGAAATAGGTGTCTTTCATGAGCTTACTCTTTTGTAATCTTCCTAAGTTAATAGATCCAAAAATTACTTAATAACATTAACATAAGTAATTTAGAAAATAACTTTATACTAAAATGAAAACCTCTCGTATGCATTAAAATGGAACTGACCAATCTAATATTCCAGAAATTTTATATGAAAAAAATTAAGATTTTTTCGTTATTTGCACATTTACAAGATTTGTAGTACAAAACAATATCACAAACTTTGAGCAAACTATGAAACTTAGAAAGGAAAAAATTAATAGAATGAAAACCAAAAATCTAACTAATTAAGAAATGAAAATCGAAAGCATAGTTAAAAGATAACAATTTTTAAAAGGAACTAAACCATGCAAAACTATTATTAATAAAGAAATATAAGAGTAAGAATTTCGCTTATGGCAAGCTCCTGCATCTCTTCCTCATTTTACATCAGCAAATTCTTTTCTTTTCCAAATCTGATTCCTCCCTCTGGAGTATTTTTTATTTTCCCTGGACATGACACAATAATTATAAAATGCAAAGTTTATTTCTCCGAATAAAATTGATATTATGATAATACAAAGATTGAAATTTTCTGAAAAATTTTGTTTAGCTTTGAAATGATTTGGCGCCCCTCTGTATGCTGCGCCCGGGCATGGTAGCCCCCCTTGCCCCCCCCACCGCTACGCCTCTGCACAAATACCTAACCCCTTAATAAGTAATCAGCCAGAATACAATTATAATGTACCAGAAAATAGGCAATCATTCGAAATGCATAATTAAACCGAATATAACTTTAAATATAACTTATACATTTAAAAGCCCAATAAACTTGGAAAAATAAAAACATGTAAGTAATAAATTCCTTTCTTACTCTTTTTCCCTCATTTCCCACCAATTCGCCAATGGCAATTAAGCCCTCCTCCCAGAAGGAACAACTGGGGCAGAAGAATTTAATCGACCGAAACGAATTACGTTGATACTAAAGAGGATCCTGAAGGCCATTATGCATGTCCTGCCATTTCTAGTGTTTTGTTTTTACCTTCGTTTCAATTTAACTATAATTCTGAAATTTTTCGGTAAATGTAATTATAGCTATAAATATAGATATAGATATAAATTTGAGGTATAAAACACTTGCATCTACAGGTAATATACAGAGCGGCACTGAACAAATCACATAGTTACTGATTTGCATCAATACGAGTATAAATATGTATGCGTAATTGTATTAAAATATTTTATTATGTAATCAAGAAAAAATGTAAAAATAGCAAATCAATGTAAATAATCACTAATGTATATAACTGTAAACATAATAGCCAAGAATTTGTATCCCAGAAAATGTTTTTATCATACTTGTTAGCTCAAATATAATAGAGTTGTACTCAGTCACGGATTGTAACTGCCCCAAACTATGTAACCTCCCTTTATTTTGGATAAATAAAGTTACTGTCAGTAGGGCGGCCATACCAGGGGAATACAGGACATCGACGATTAACCAAACGATAGGATATAAAAATTAAAACAATCTTAAATCAGAAAATACTCCTCATTATGACAAACAATTACATTCTTTAGGAGCAAAATTAAATAAATTGGAAGTGCGTGCCTAGGTACTGGAACTCCGTCACCCGAAGTGACAACCACCGTCCCTTGACTCTTTCTCTTTGACATAAATAACATGACAACCGCGATTTGCAGTTATTTATTAGGTGTTTACCAAGGCAGTTAAGGCAATTATTATTTTCTTAAGTATTTCTACTCTATCAGAAACAGGCAAAGCCATAAAATTTTTGCATTTATATAAGGGATGATTTTTCGAACAAAGAAGGCATTTTGAATTCTTAAAATCGGATAAAAATACTCTAGAAATATTTCTTTGATTTGCGAGGAGTGTTTTCGGATTCACCAATTTATTTTCTACCGTTAGAGAGCGGTTTCCCTCGAGATACATAAAATAGATCAATTTCTTTTGCTAATTTTATGGGTTCAAACCAAGTATCTGACTGCCTAATACTGATATGAGCAGCGGTTTCTCTATCTAATATTAGAAATAATTCATCAGATACAATTAATTGTTTTAATTTCGCAAAATAAGCCACTTTTCTCAATTTTAAGTAGTAATCGAAACTTGTTGTTAAGCGCGAAGCGAACTGGACATGAGTTTCATTTGGGTGTCTTATTGTTTTTCTGAATTCCTCTAAACGTGATTGTGGTGTGGACTCAAATTCTCTGAGAATAATTTCTTTAACTTTTTCATAATTATTTAATTCCTCGTCGCTTATGTAAGTAATTACATTTGATGCTTTTTCACCGAGCAAATTTAACAGAATCTCTGATTTAAATTTATTTGAAACATTTTTTGTTACAAATGCTCTCTCCAAAGAGGTAAAAAATAGATTCCAACCTTCTGGTTTACTCGGTATTTTAATCGTTAATGTTTTAATGCTTTTTATTAAGGAATCTAAAGAGTTGCAGTCTTCAGTTTTGTTTTCTGATTTAGTTTCTACTATTTTTGAATTTACTCTCAAGCGTGTTAATTCTAATTCAGCCTTCATTCTCTTTAATTTTATTTGTTCTAATTGCAACTCTGTTTTTTTACTTTTCTCTCAATTACCTCTAACTCTAATAAACGGTTCTTTTTTTATGGATTTTAGGAGATCAGCTACATATCCGGGCTCATTTTTAAACGTGGAATTATTCTTTATAATGTTCATTAACTCTACAATTGTCATTTTATCAGTAATGACCTCTCCTAACTCTATAGCTGCAACTTGCAAATCAATTTTATTTACGTTTTTAAACATTTTGAAAACGGAACTGAAAACTTAATTTTAAATCTATATATAATTAAGTTAATCAACAACACAAATTATGAAAATAAGTTATTAAGCTCAACACAACTAATTCAAACTAGTAATATAAATTATCTCATTGGAGTGAATAAGACCAAAAAAGCTCAAGCACATATCTCATAGCGACTGATATTGCTCTCAAAGACTATTGGGTTGTTGTTAATTACTCATCATTCTCGCATTCGTTGTAGGCAATATCTCATAAAACCTCTGGCGAACTTGGAGAAATGTGTTGTGCTCAGTGGCTCTGGTATATAAATAAATGGACTGTATGACTTTCTAGAATTTAAAAACTCTTTATTTTTTGTACCTGATTCACCTCACTCATTTACATTCTCAAAGGCAGTAACTCGACTCCCTCTTCTCTCACCGTTTTTTGTTTTGTTTTTCTTACATACAAAGATAGCGCTGCTGTAACAGCGCTTCATTGGTGCGGAACAATAATCTATTTCAGGAAAATAAATTTTAAAAAATATTTATTTAGTTCTCACATGTGAGTAAATCAGAAAAAAGCACAAATCAATGGTGATTCTCTTTATTTCGCAGTATGTAATAGAACACTGAAATCAAAAAGTACCTATTATTTAACAAAGAAAGTATTGATATTAAAAAAAATTCATGTATGTACCATGTATTCTTATCATATATAACCCATGGAAGTGATTCTTTTTTTAAAAAAATTTATAATTTTATTTACTTTATCATTTTCTATGAATATAATATTTCTCTTTCAAACAATAAGAATGTGTTTAAAATAGCACATTTGTGCAAATTACTGTATTTGTAAGAGAATAGGGTTTGTAAAGAATTACACTGTATTATTATTTTTTTTATACATAATTCTTTATAAACTCTTTTCTTTTTCATTCTCCTTTTTCATATGATTCTTCTTGTTGAATAGCGAACAAACGCTGGAAACTTCTGGAAACTTTTCACAAAAGCTGTTGGGGGATTGTAAGACATTTCAATTGTCCTTTACTTGAAGAAAGGGGTGGTCGACGTGGAGTTCGCGAGCCATATGTGGTTCTCTTATGGAAAGATTATTTGTATCTCTTTTTTTTATTTATTTATTTATTTATTTTTATTTGTATATCTTATATCTAAATGGAAAGATTATTTGTATCTCGATAAATCTATCTGAGTTCCCTTTTCATTTTTGCGTTATTATATTTTAAAAATTATCATCGTTTCGAATGTGTTTTAAAATGTTTTTTTTATAATTATAAACTAGCAATTTACGTTGATATTATGAAACCAATCAGCCTCAGTTTTCTAATCAGTACTCACCAAATTCCAAATTAAGATCAGATAAACTTGCTTCTTTAAAATCGAATTTAAATAAACAACATTTGATTTTGATGACCCTTAGCAATGAAGTTAATATTATGGCTGAAGCCAGTTTTTTTATTGCCTGGAATATTGGTCCTGCAAAACACCCGTGTAAAGAAAAAAAGATTATTTATAAAATAAATAAATAAATAAAAAACTTGGAAGATGTACTTAAAGTTTTAGATCCTAATAATGCAGCATTGCACAGAGTTGTTTCGCAAATTCCAATCTTGTGACACACAACCGAAAGACACATAACTGCAATTAATACATCTCTTGACTGTAATTTAAGAAATAATTTAAATAACTGTACTGCATTCAGCTTACCCCTTGTCGAATCGACATATATCACAGATCTTCCGCAAGTGGCAGTTTTCATACGTTTTGTTTCAACTGACATCATTGTTAATGAAGAATTATTAGATTTAGTACCACTTCAAGAGTCAAACCGAGGTGTCGATATTAAAAATGCATTAGATTCCATAATGAAAACTTTTTATGTGCCTGTAAATAAACTTGTAAACGTTTCAACTAATGGAGCTCTGGCATTGCTGGGTAAAAAAATCGGTCTTATTGAATTTTTAAGAGATGGTCCTCAAATTCCACAATTCATACCGATTCACTGCAAAATTCATCATAGAATATCTTCTTTCAAAATATTTAAAATATCCTGATGTTATGAAAACATTGTTATACATTGTAAATTACATTTGCAGAAATGCAAAAAATCATCGATAATTCAAAAATTTCCTTGAAGAATTAAAGGATGAAGAACTTCCAAATGACATTAATTTCTTTTGCATTGTTAAATGTTTATCTAACTACAGCAGATTAAATCGATTTTTAGATTTGTTTGATTCGATAACAGGATTTATAAAAGAAAAGAAAACAACCTATTCATAATTAAGACGAGTGGTTAAAAAACTTAATGTTTTTGACTAGTGTAATGGAACATTTGCAAACACTGAATTTACAATTTCAGGGGGAAAATAAAATATCTGACCTCTCTCTCTCATAGTGTAAATAGTTTTCAAACTAAATTACGACTTTTTCAAAAGGATATTAAAAATGAAAAATTTTGTCATTTTCCAGGAAATAAAAAAATATGTTCCAAAATGAAACAAGAAAAACTCAACGAGTATATAAAAAACTAGAAAGAATATTGACGGAATTCTAAAATAGATTTCAAATATTTTTAATCGTCTTTCAAATATTTGAAATCTATCGTCGACCTTTAATGTCCAAGGTCAAAGTTTAACTTACGCCACCATTGTACATAAAGTACTTGATCAAAAATAAAAACTGGTCTGTAGCGCCTGGACAAACCGGTTTTAAACCGGTTTGTCCAGGCGGGGGAATCGGCTTTGTACCTGATCTATTGAAAATTCAAGAAGCTTTTTAAGTTCTCCAGAATTTTGAAATTCTTGAGATGACGTGCAAATTTTTTTCTTCAGTACTGAAAGGAAAAACATATTTGTGTCACAGTTACGTAGTTACATTCTCTTTCATGGAATACTAATTATTTTCCCATGAAAACTGGACCATTCTAATACTTATTATGGATAGGGCAGTTAAATAAATAGATGATGAAACTCTCTCTCTCTTTATTATAGAGAGATATGAAGATGACGGAATCCCCTCATGTTAGATAATGGAACTTTCCTATTGCCTTAATTTTAAATGAAATGGTTTGATCTAAGTTAGTTAAAGTAAAAGATTATTTTTGAGAATAGAATAATTAAAATAATTCAAAAATAAAGCAATTTTTCCTTTTTGAAAATTCATAAAAATATGTAATGCCGTAACTAATTAATATTACTGCTCTTAAAAAATAATAATTCTGTTTAAAAATCGAAAATCTACTGCCTCCCTACCAGCCTGTCGCCTTATTCTGCCTATCTCTGCTGTCTCTAATCCTGTCTCTGTAACTTCTCCCATAAAATGCGGTAACAATTAAGCAAAGAATTTAACCTGGTTAAGTTACATTTCACGTGGTAAAGTTATTTATACTAAGCCTATTTCACAAGTTACAAAAATCGACTTAATTGGAATAACAATCCTATAGAAGGAAGTTACACTAACTGTATCACTTTTAAGGGTAAATTCTCAATTAAATTTCAAATTAAGTTCAGTTGGTTTCTTCCAATTAAGTTCAGTTGCTGAATTTTGCTTACATAACTTGAGGAAAATGATACAAGGACAGATTTCGAAAAATGGAAGAATTGCTTACAACATTATAGCATTTTGGTTCATACATATAAAATTATGATAGTTCTGATGATGGTAGTTCATCGCTTAATTTGCTTAAAATTTAATATTAATTGAAGATGCCAAAAAAATATACATTCGCAAAGATTGTACAACAAATTTAATTATAATTATAAGCAAATTTAATTGCACAGCTAATTGATAGATTGTTAAGGGCTGCTATTTTCTTTTGCTTTCATTATTGTAACAGAATCTAAGCAAATAACAAAAAATTTCTTTTCCTTGGAAATATTCTTATTTCGAGTTCTGTCGCCAAAGTTTCGCCAAACTTGATTACCAAGCAGCGATAATGATTCAAATATGGTTACTAGTGACGTTACTGGAGGATTGCGATTTTATTACGTCACAGTGACGTAGTATTCTCAATCCAGGCGACTATATGTAGGTCTTTATCGCTACTGACGATCGCCAAGTTATTCGCTGCTTGTTTTTTTACGCCTAAGTTCTGGAGGAATTATTTATTTCCTTTTCTTAATACTTCAAAATCTTATTTATATTTTAAAACTATAATCTATTTAATTAAAATTTATTTATCAATTTCTAATATAATAATAAAATGAATAAATAATATTATATTAATGCATCTTATTTAACAGTTTAAAAATCTTATTTATTTTCTTAAATAAATATTTATTAAAAATTTAAGATATCTAATATAATAATAAAATAAAATAAATCGAAAATATTACATTAATGCATTTCTTGTATTAATATAGTATTATTTATGTACATAATTATTTATTTAATTTTAATTTAAATCTCTTATTTGATTGCTTAAAAATCTTATTAATTTTTTTAAATTAATTTATCCATTTCTAATATAATTATAAAATAAATAAATTATATTATACAAATGAATCTTATTTAATTGTTTAAAAACCTTATTTATTTTCTAAAATTATTATTTATTTAATTAAAATTCCTTTATTGATTTCTGATATAGAAATAAATAAATAGTGTTATTATAAAATAAAATAAATTATATTAAAATAAAATAAATAAATAGTATTATTTTAATTCAACGTATATAAGTTATATATAATGTGATTTTTTTATTTTTATAACCTTTCAACTAATATGTTGAATAATAACCTATTTTCCTTAATATGTTGAAACAGTTAAAAAAAATATGATTTTTTTAAATGCTTACAGTTTTACTTTAATTCTATTCCTCACACTTGTTTATGTATTATTAAAGTGAATCTAGATATTTTTTTTACTTTAAAAAAAAACTTCTGAAAAACTTTAGGACTTTTTCTCATCCTTATTTTTATCTTCATGGCGCCATCTATTGAGAATTATTTATTAATTTTTAGTTTTAACACTAAACACTTAAAACATTTTGATTTTGGCAAGACGCTAAAAATTCAAAGTGAAAAGAAATAATATAAAAAGAAATTCTCATAATGCTCAGTTATTAAAATAATTTTTCCCAATAAAAAAATTTACAGCATTAATTGCAATATTAACTCATTAAACTAAAATATTAAAAAAATTATCGAAAATGGTATCATTGTAACAAAAAATGTAATTTTTTAAAATTCTTCAATTTTATGTTATTTTTGTTAAACTACATATTATTATATGAATTTCAAATATATATTTAATTAAGTAATTAATTTATAAAATAGACATAAATTTCTCATTTTATTAAGCTTACTATAAGGAGTACCAGAAATGAGTTTTAATTACTAACTTTTAATTATACTATTTTAAGATATTTAGAATTCTAAATTGCAAAATTAATTATTTTGAAAAATAATATCATTCATTCTTTATTCAAATTAACTAAAAATTTCTAGAAAATCATATTTTTCAAGTTTGTATCATGAAAATTAGACCTACAAAATAGATATAATATTAATAATTCTTTTATACATATGTAATGCTTGTCATAGTAAATTTTGAATTATCAAAGCACTTTAGCATTAGAAATATGAAATAATTTTAGAAAACTTGAATATTCACTAAGAGTATAGTAATTTTCAGGAGCTTATACCCTCCTGAAAATTATTATACTCTTAGTGAATATTATTGTGTTAAAAGATATACGTGCTAAGAATTAAATACTATTCATTAGATGTGTTACAATAATTCATAAGAAGGAATACGTGTAAATTTTTATGATTTTAATCATAAATATAAATTTTATTAAATTGAAAATTTCGAAAAACACAGTATCTCAAATGAATGCAATTAAGCATTTTGCATATAAGTTATTTTAATAGTTTATCAACTACAAAGATATAAAATTTGCTTATTTAAAAAATATTGATACTTAATATTAAATAAATTATACATTTATGAATGATATCCTTACACCAAATAATTTTCTATAAATTGTACAAAATTTTCTTGTCTTTGGTGCATGTATAATATTTACTAAACTGGTGATGCAGCATGAGGAATTTTTCATAGGCATAGTACTTATTTTAGGACATCCAATATCATGTAAATTATTGCAAATACGATCAGTAAATACATCGATATATTTTTTTTTTTCAAAATTCTTGTCGCAAATTTATTTAAAACTGCAATAGACAGACACGCACATTCAAAATAACATCTATCTTTAATGAATATTATAAATAAATATTTTATATATATAATTAGAAATTAAACACTTTGCGGTATGTCTTTCTTTCTTTTCTCTCTCTCTCTCGCTCTTTTACCTTTTAGTGATCGAAGAATAAAATGCTTACATGTCACGATGTTAGATGGCGCTGTTTTAATTTTCTCAAAGTGAGATTTTTCAAAATTTTTAACTAAGATTTATTTAAAATCTGCAATACACACTTACAAAATGATAACTATTTTTTAATGAATACTATAAATACAGATATTTCATACAGTTAGAAAATACAAACTTTGCGTTATTTTTTTACTTTTTCCGAGACATTGAAGAAGAATATATTTACGAACGTCAGGATGTGGTGGCGCTGTTACACCACATATTTTTCTCAAAGCGCAACTTAAAAAAGTGGGGGAAAAAACGAAAATGGCATGAATAAGTTTTTAGCCATTTAATGCGGAATTTAATGTGAAATCATGTTTTGGCTTCTGAAAGTGGAAAGGGATCTTTTATTGTAAATATATACATAATTTTAAAACTTTATTAAAATCTTAACTATAACGCTTGTATTATTTCAAAATATCTGATGGAATGGAATTTAGAACTTTGAATATTCTGTCACTTGAAATAATTGACTTAATTCATTTTTGTGGATTAACCTAATTAATAGCAAGTATGATGGGTAAGCACATTTTGATTGATTTCCATTATTCCAAAATTTTAATACAAATTATTTCTGATGTTTGATGGCTGATATACGATGAAATACACAGACACACACAAAATTATATTTACTACCTTTAACAAACATTATAAGCAGATATATTATAAAAAAAATTGGTGTAATTTTTTTCCGACAAAGAATTATAAGATGAATTCATTAAAAACAGCATTTTTTCAATTATTAGGCACAGAAATTCGGTATACCTTGTTTGCATTTTTAAATATTCTTCAAAAAGGGCATGACTTTGGGGAACTCTTAAAGCAAGGGTCTCCAAACTACGGCCGGCGAAGACACTGGCCTCAACCAAGCCAGTGTCTTCAATCAAACCTGCGACAGCTAATAGCTTATTTGGTGTGTAGAGTTGAATAATAATTGCACATAAATTGTGTTTTAAAGAATACTTATGATTAAATTCACATCATGTTCTGTGATTAAAGTAGAAAAGTGTATAATATAATATTGTAGGCTATAAAAAAATCTTTAAATATTGTATTTATTTGAAAAGGGGTCTTTTGAATTAAGAGAAAATATAATTGTAATTTTTGAAGCAGAAAGTAGTTTACTGTAAAAAGTAAAGTAGAAAGTCGTAAAGTTTTCAAAGGCAAATGCCAAGTTAAACTGCATTGAGAATAACTTTAATACGTCACCAATTTTAATAATGTTGGTAGGAGAGAACACTTGTAGATGATATATGAGAAAAAATTTATGAGAAAGTGGATTTTTTCGTTATAACATCATTTGCAACATCTACTCTGTTGTAATCAGCAGAGCTTCCTACCAATGATAGGCTCTTAGATCTGCCACTATGATTTGATCAGGTGAAAATTTGTTAGTGGTTTGTTATTAAGTGATAAGTGTTACGTGAATGTCTGCCGAAATTCCCTTATCGACAGTTATGCACATAAAAAGATTTAAAAGCATGGGCCAAGACTAGAAGAAATACTTTGGATTTTGTGACTGCATAGTGAAAAGGAGACCACCTGATTGCTTTTTAGTTATAAGGTGATCCTAATTCCCGTTTTAGTGTTTCTTATAACATCTAATTCAGTTTTGTCTGAAGTTTTATAAATTTTTTTTTGAAGTTTTATACTTAACAAAAAGTTTTATAATTTTCCGAAGAAAGGCTACATTGACGGAAGACTTGAGGATAATGTTTTAGAAAATATAAAATTGCACAGAAACACGTATTAACCTGGGGCCTGAGCAAGCTACCAGGCGCGTCGGCAGGTGGTGGATCGCCGAACGTCCTGTAGGAATGGCAGGATAGCCTTGAATATAGAATCAGAGGCCGCGAACCCTGGTGTTATTCGACCCGTGCCTAGGGCTATTTGGCACCGCGGTAATGGTGTCTTAATGGAGACTCTAGTTGCCTGGTGAACTTCTAGAGCTTTTTTGCCTTGCCCAGTAACTTAGGCAATGCTGGGTGGACTGTTATATTACCTGAGTTTATTAATTGTTATCTTATGGCCGAAAAGACACAAAAAACAACTAACCTTTCTGCATTTGCAGGTGAAGCCTCTGAAGTAGACCTTGCTGAAAAAGACAAAGAAACTCAGAGGCAATCTAGTGAAGGGGCAGCAATGAATCCTTCACAGGAGGTAGAAATGACCTCCAAACCATCTTCTTCTGGTGAAAGTCAGGAAGCTATCGTTAGCATAACTGACTCTCTGACTAGAATCAAGCTTAAAAAGAGATTTTCTGGTGCTCAGAAAAAGAGGACGCAAGAGGAAACAGCCAAGCATATCATTTACGAATGCGAGGCTCTTGCCCTCCTTAGATTAACTTCTTTAGGCATCATCCATACTAGAGAGTTACACCTAGACTACATTTAAGGGTTATCGGACTTTATTAATAAAGTGGGTGACCCAAGCAACTGGAACTAGGAAAAATTGGGTTTGGAGTTAATAGTACAAAATGCTGATAAAAGCAGAGGTGCCCAATGACATACAAACCCAAGTCAAAGAAGAAGATCATCAAAACTTACACTGTAGTAAGGGCAATAAGAAATTTGGGAATTAAAATTTCATAAATTCAATGCAATGAATCAATAGAAGCTTAAACAAAATTATGTAACCAAAACACACAGATACCTAGATAATATCATTTTATTTAGGTATTGCATCCGTCATATACATTATATACGTGAGCGGTGTGATTACTTACATACATTAGGATTAAATTAAAATAATTTTCCTTTTTTTCGGCTGGATAAACTTCAGCAAAAAGAAAACATTATTTGTGAAATGTCATTAATTAATAATCTAGATTTATGAATACAGTATACTTTTAAGAAATCATATGTTCTTTTAAATAATCATAAATAAAAAATAAATAACAGTTAAATAAAAAAAGTTTAACGCATTTGGTGTATCATAACTTGAGCTCAGCTACAGAAAAATGAAAAAATTTTTGCTCGTCTTTTTTGTTTCTCATTGTAACTGCTTAATATTTCCGAATGCTGATTTCTATCTCTCTCAAAGCACTAAGCATTGACAATCCTTCTTGTTGTGTGGAACTAAGTTTAAGTGACGAAATCCTTCACTTAATGCTTCTCAACATTTCAATATTCGAGGCCCACTTTTCAATCATAATTTTGATCTCCCCCCCCCATATAGCCACAAGTTGAGAATCACTGATTTAAGTTTTTAATTTCTTTTAAGCACTATATATTAAATTTTGATATATTAAAATCTGAAAAAGGGCATGATTTTGGTAATTTTTTTAAAATTATGATTATAATATTATTTACCCTAAATCGGCTTGTTTAGATGGAATAAAAAGCTTAAAGTTATATAACATATAATCTATTTAAAACGTTCAAGAAAAAAACTATAATTTGATCCAGAAGTGGAATAACGCTATGAAGCCAGTTCCCACTTATAAGCATGGACAGCGAATGATGTTTATATTTAGGAAATATTTTGAAATGTAACGGGTTTCTAACTGCATATCTCGTTGTTAAAGGTGCAGTTCTTGTTTGCTAAAAAGATTAAATTCCTGCTGTGAAGCACTATTAAACTATGTCGAGAAGACTAACTAACAGGCATTTTTGGATCTAATCCCTTAATTAGTGTAATTTGGAAAGTAGAGAGAGCCAGTTCAGGTGTCAACATTGTCATTTCAGTGCGGCTCAAAATGAGTCGGTTGGTTGAATCGAATAACTTATATTCAGATAAAACAAGCAGCCTCAAACATAACGCATTAATTTAACAAACAGTAACTTCCTAGAGACTTCTTGAAAATTTATTTTATAATAGAAAATCATTCTTTAAATTAATATCAAATTTTGATTAAAATATAAGAATTTCTAATAATAATGTGGGTAAAACTAAATAACAAATTAGTGTTTTTAAATGTGCTAGATTACTTCGTAAATTTAGGAAATATTGAAGAGAATGACTTAAAAGTAAGTTGTCAAAGGTGATATATAATAAAAAATGCATTGTTGAAGATTTGGATTTATTGGCGATAATTTAAACTTTGGCTGTATTTTTAATTTTTATAAGTGTGTTAATGCTTTCTAGGCATTCTTTTACTTCTGTTTTTGATTATCTTCAGCAATTAATTCATAATAATCCATTCATGTACTTCCGCTTTTGATAATTTGAATTTTGATAATTCATGATGAGAATTAGATTAGGGAAGTCAAAAATTGGATTATATTATTAATTTTGCATAAACGATAAATGTTTTTAAATTAAAAATATGTATCTGAAATGACAGAACATAACATAACAAAGCAAAATAAATAGAAAAAATAATTCTAATGCCTAAATATAAAAATATATGAATGAAAAACAAATAGAGATTTGACTATATAGTTTTATTTCCTTTCAAATATGCATTTTGACTAACTATCTGAAATTAAAAAACGTGATAATTTTTTTAAGCATTAATAAATATTATAGAATATTTTTAGTCACTCTCGCCTTTATCAAATTTCTATAATTAGGAATGTGTCAAATATATTATCTTTGTACTTAAATATTTTTACAGCTGATGACAATATTTTTTATGGAATATATGTACTTATTTAATAAGTTAATAAGTAATATATAATAATAAAAGTTATTTTCATTAAATAAGATAATGATTCATTTTATCTTATTTAATGTAAGTAACGAAGAGAAATTCTCATTGACAAAGAAAAATAATAAAGTAAAAGGAAGTATAAATAGAATATAATTATGGAGCAAGCTCTTAATGTCTTTGATCTACTCAATTTTTCTTTCAATATGTTTTTGGGATATTTTTAATCATGCACCAATTAATGCAAATTCTATAGTAATGAGACCGCTAATATTTTGGAAAAGAGAGGAACCCCTAAATTACCAGTTTCTCTAATTTTCTCAGAGATATTCTCCAAATGAAAAATTTCTGAATGGGCAGTTATGGAAATCTCTCCAGATCCACCGCTATTATAATAGGCAGGAGATGCCCATTTCATCAAGGTGGATCCCGTCGTTCAGTCCACCATTAGCAGCCTTGCAAGTGCACACATTAAATGCCTCTCTTTTGATTAGGGTAAAAAAAAAATCTATGTAACATGTTCGAACTCCTTTTTTCCCTTTAAATAACCGCAGGCACTAGGGTGACTAACGAACCCTTCGCCACAACAAAGCCGGAAACTACTACTACTACTCATTTGCCATTATTCAGTGGACACCTGTGAACCAAATCACGGAGGCGAGTAGCATTACCCACGTAATGCTACTCGCCAAAATGCAAATTTTATTAATGCTCCTTTTAAAAACCCCATTCTTCGTTTTAACTAAAACTACTCTCACCTTCTTATCCTTTCCTGGGAATGTTTGCATTATTCTGCCCAATGGCCAGTTAAAAACCGGTACACTGTCAACCTTTAAAATCACCATAGTGCCAACCTGCACATTCTCTTTGGCGAACCTCCACTTTGATCTTTCTTGTATTGCACTTAAATAATTGTTAGACCAGTGCTTCCAAAATGTCTGCACTATCTTAGTTAATTTTTGTCATTGTTTTAATTTATTGTCATGTAAATTTAGGATGTTGGGTTCTGCAATTGCTGTGATAGGTCTGCCTATCAAAAAATGGCCAGGTGTCAAGACATCATAATCATTTAAGTCAGATGATAAGGGATGCAATGGGCGAGAATTAAGAATTGCCTCAATCTTATCAATTACAGTTAAGAATTCCTCATATGTTAGTTTTAAATTGCCAACTACACGTTTAAGATGGTATTTCGCGGATTTGACACCCGCCTCCCAAAGTCCACCATGATTTGGGGATCTAGGGGGAGTGAAAGTCCACTCAACCTTTTCTTTGGACAAATAATTACTCAAGTTTTCATCTGGACTGCTAACTAATTTACTCAATTTTTTTAATTCGGAGTTACTGCCAACAAAATTAGTAGCGTTATCAGAAAATATGTGGGCACTTTTCCCTCTTCTGCTAAAAAATCTCTTAAGTGTAACTACAAAGGCATCACTAGAGAGGTCTGTTACCATCTCTAAATGACAAGCTTTAGTCACAAAACAAATGAAAATACACACATAAATTTTATTATACATTCCTTTTCTTTGATTGGGATATTTTATATAAAAAGGACCAAAAAAATCTACCCCTACACAATTGAATGGAAAGTTTGGGGTTACTCTCTCTTCAGGTAAATGTCCCATGAGCTGTTGACAAGGTACTGGTTTTGCTTTAAAATAAACAACACAATCGTGCACTAGTTTTCTACAAAGGTTACGTCCACTTAAAGGCCAAAACCTTCGTCTAATAAGAAACAATAACCCTTGTGGCCCAATATGTAAATAGTTCTTATGAAACATTTCAGCAATCATCACAGTCAATTTATGACCGGCAGGTAAAATTATAGGGAACCTTTTATCAAAGTTAAACTTACTGTTGGCTAGTCTTCCACCAACTCTTACAACACCCCTTTCATCTAAAAATGGTAAAAGATTTTTTAACTTACTCTCTACAGGCACATTACCATCCTTCTGAAGGCCTGAAATTTCCCTTTTAAAACACTCTTGTTGAACTAATTTTACTAAGACAAATTCAGCATCTTTAATTTCCTTACATTGCAGGGGCCCAGTTACCCTTGGCTGTGATTTGCAATTATTCAGGAACCTATAAAGAAAAGCTAAAACACGAACAAGTTTAGTATAATTGTTAGTAATACTAAGTAACTCCTCAGTTAAAGAATTAAAAGTCACTAGGAAAACAGGTCTCTTGAACCTTCGTTCACTCTTAACCAGTTCTGTATTAAAATGTTCTAAGTCCACGTTAATCAGCTCTTCACAGTTGTTAAGCGTCTCTACTTCCTCGATGATAAGTTGTGGTCCATGCCACCACAAGGAATTATTTCTCAGTTGTGCTGGATTGCAGCCACGAGAAACGATATCTGCAGGATTTCGCTCCGATGATATATGCCTCCATTGTGAGACATCTGTCAGAACTTGTATTTTAGCCACTCTGGTAGCGACAAAGGTTTTCAATTCTGCTGGAGACTTCTGAATCCAGGACAAAACAACTTTGCTGTCCGAAAAATACCAAATTTTATCTATCTTAAGTTCTAGGGAAGTGCTAATTTTTTTCATCAATTGAGATAGCAATACACCTGCACACAGTTCAAGTCGTGGAATCGAAAGTGTTTTGATTGGTGCAACTCTTCCTTTGCTGCACACTAGATGTGAAGTTAATTCACCACTCGCTGATTCGCATCTTAGATAGACTGCTGCACCATAATAGTCCTCCGATGCATCCGAAAATCCAAAGAGTTCAAATTTTACAACATTCTCTGGAAGCATACATCGCTTTATTTTAATACAGTTAATGTCACACAACCCATCAAAAAACTGTAACCATTCTTGTACGACATCTGATGACAGTCTTTCATCCCAGTCTATTGATAACCTCCACAGACGTTGCATAAAAATCTTAGCCTTTGTAAGCATAGGTCCTATCAAACCAAGTGGGTCAAAAATGCAAGCAATTATGGACAAAATTTCTCTCTTTGTAACCATAGAAGAATCTTTTTTGGGCATATTGTAGGAAAGCTCATCACTCTTGGCCTTCCATAGCAACCCTAATGTTTTTGTTTGATCAAAGTTATGGTCATTTGAATCTTCAGAAATTTCTCTTAACTCTGGACAGTTACTTTGCCATTTATGTAGTTCCATACCACAAGTTTTAAATATTTGAGTTAATTCTTGTTTTAGACACTTTACACTTTCTAAATTTGACCCTCCACTCAATATATCATCCATGTACATATCCTTCTGTATTACTTGAGAAGCCAATGGAAATTTCTGTTGTTCATCAGTACCTAACTGTTGAAGACATCGCTGAGCCAAATATAAAGCACTAGTGGTTCCATACGTCACTGTACATAATTGATACGTTTTAATATTCGCTTCCTTACTATCCTTTCATACAATTCTTAGCAAATCTCTTTGTGCAGGATCAATCCAAATCATTCTATACATTTTTTGAATGTCGGTAGTAAAAGCAAAAAGATGTTTTCTAAACCTCAATATTATAGCAAATAAATCATCTTGAATTACACCACCATTTAGCTGTATGGAATTTAATGACTCACCAGTTGAAGTAATTTGTGAAGCGTTGAACACAACTCTGCATTTCGTACTCGTTTTCTGTGGTCTATAAACTGCATGATGTGGTAAATAGTAGACAACTTCAGGTTCTTGCGTCATAGAAACTTCTTGCATATGATTCAAGCACTCATATTCACTCATAAATTGACGATATAATTACAGAAGTTCTGGATTCCCTTCTAACTTATTCCACAAGGAATTTAATCTTTTGACTGCAATCTCTCTAGACTCTCCCAATAATTTCGGATCTTTTTTAAATGGCATCTGTACTACAAATTTTCCCGATTTATCCCTTTTATGAGTTTTTATAAAATGATTATTAGCTTCAATTCTCTCAGCAGTTTCAAATTTCTGTGTTTCTTCAATTTGTTCTATTTCCCAAAAATTCCGCATAATTTTGTTTAAGTCGGCACCCTCGTTTATAAGCCCACAGTGTACTTTAGTCTCAGTTTCTATTGGTACACTACCACTCACTACAAATCCGAATACCGTGTTTTGTAAAATTAAATTAGTATTAGTAGGGTAAATTCTGTCAGGTTTTAATAGTCCATAAAAATTCTCTGCTCCCAGAATTAAATCGATTGGACCTGGAACATTAAATCCCGAATCCGCTAACTTAATGTTTTTTAATTCCGGAACGCAAATATCAATTTGCCTTAAAGGGGTCAAATTTGTAACACTGGGAACAACTAAAAATTCTAAATCTAATTTGAAATTTCTTATATCATTAACAATCGTAGCATTAACTTTAGATTTAATTGTCAGAGACATTCCATTTAAACCTGAAACTCCAATATTTATTTTTTCCTTTCTTAAATTAAGTTTGTCAACGCAACTCTTACTCAAAAAATTAGCCCTGGCTCCAACGTCTAATAAACCACGAACGCGTAAAACATTTCCCAAGTCTTCGGTTAAAAAACAAATAAAAGTGCTAAGTAGTACAGACTTCGAATTTGCTGACGAAGTATAACTAGTCGCCGCTAAGCAATTTTGATCCTGACCACGTGACTCTTGTTTATTGCCAGTAGGAACGAATTCTAAAGCTGTGGGGGAGGGGAAGGAGCGCACTTTCGCATTGAGAGTATTTACATTCTCATTCTCAACAGGCGCCGAAAAACGTTCTTGTTTTTGCTCTGACTGAAAGTGAAGTGTGGCATGATGACGCCGCCTACAGATATTGCACGAATGTTTTGATTTACAAGTCGTTACTCTATGATTATTTCCCAAGCAATTAAAACAGAAGTTATTTGATTTTACAAACTCAATACGCTCATTTACTGACATATTATTTTTATAATTAGGGCATTTATATATGGGGTGATCTCATTACACGATAAAACACACTTATTATTTTTAACTTCCGAAAGGAAAACTCTCGACGTGTATTTTGACTCGGAGAATTTATTAAACTTTGAGTTTTCCACTAAAGTCTTACCTCGGGAAGTAAAATATAAATCAATTTCTTTCCCTAATTCAGATGGCTTAAACCATGTGTCAGCCTGTCTCATATTAATATGACACGTAGTTTCTCTATCTAAGGTCTGGCATATTTTATCCAACACAATTAAATCTTTGAGTGTTTCGAAATCTGTTACCTTCCTCAATTGTAAATAATATTCCCAGCTCGTCGTTAATCGCGATGCAAATTGTACGTATGTTTCATTTGGTTGGCGGTGGGCTTTCCTAAAATGTTCTAAACATGATTGAGGGGTAGGCTCAAATTCTCGAAGTACTATTGTTTTTACTTTAGAATACTCATTTAACTCATCATCCTTTATATAAGTTATCACATTAGTCGCCCTTTCTCCTAGCATATTTAACAAAATCTCCGCTTTGTACTTATCAGGGACGTTTTTTGAAATAAAGGCCCTTTCTAAAGATGCAAAAAAATAACCCCAACCCTCAGGTCTACTAGGAGTTTTAATAGTTAAAGTACGGACACTTTTTATGAGAGAGTCTAACGATGCAGTCTGATTATTTTCAACATTTTCACCTTCTGAATTTGACTTAGATTCCGCTTTCACGCGAGCAATTTCTAATTCCATTTTCGTTCTTTCAAGTTTAAGTTTTTCTAATTCTAATTGTTGAAGCTCTTCAGATTTTCTCTGTTCGAGCTTAATTTTCTCTAACTCTAGTTGCCGCAACTCATCGGACTTTCGCTCTTCAATTATCGTATTTGCTAATTCTACAACGGAATCTTTCTCTGTCACGTACTTCTGGTTTTGTTTTATAATCCTGCTTAATTCTGAAACAGTCATTTTCTCATTGACATCTTCTCCTAACTCAATAGCAATTAATATCAAATCCTCTTTTTTTACGCCTTTAAACATTTTGGATAGTTATTAATACTTCAATATATATATAAAGATCTATTCTCAGAACAAGAAAATTACTCAGTCACATACCTCTATTACGTTGACGATACTCAGCAGAGGCGTAAATTATCAATCATAGCCATTATATAGATCCATAGGTTGCTTATTTTCTCCGGTGAGACTATGACCAATGTTAATAGCTCAGTTTTAACTCAATAAACACTCACTCAAGGACTGTATAAAAACACACACTTTATTTCTCCGACTCACAATGGCTACTGCCGGTTTCTCTTTCATGACTCAAAGGGGGGCTGCGCTCGCAGGCGCCAACAGTTATTTTAGATTAATTGAAATTATAAACAGAGGCCTATACATATACTTGTTTATGTTGCTTATTAATACTTATTTAAAGCATTATTGGATGAAATTACGTATAAAATATAATACTCAATGTTACATTTATTTTAACTTAGTGTCAAATCAAATATTGTTCATTTGTTTCTATGATTAAATGTTTAAGTATCTGCTCACCAAATTTGAGTTTGTAACACTTTTAGCATGACGCTTCATTTTCTGCGCACACGCGTTGAACAAAACCACAGAAAACATGACGTCATGATTTTGTTCTCATGGAAGATTCCTCCATGTTTTTTCTCCGTCGATATCTTTGCCAAAAACTTGTACAAAGTAAGTGTGGCATAAAAATTTGATCTAACTCCCAGTAAAACTTAAATTTACGAATGCACTTTACACTGAATTCTTATTTATTGCTTCGTGAGCTTAGATTTCTTATTATTTAAAGAAGTGTTGATTAAAATTCAAAATAATCGCGTGTGTGTGTTGTATTTTCAATATTACATAAATAAACTATAATATATGTTATAATATTTGCAGTAAATATATTAGCTAACGTTTATATGTAATTTGATTTGTTTTTAAGGGGATAAAAATAAAGTAGTATTTTCATTGATGTTATCATTTTGTCCAGCTATTATTAATTATCTTAAAAACTTTTAAAAATTAAATTTTTTAAATTTGTTTGCATTACTTCAGAAAATATATTATTAATATATTATTAATGCTTTCAAAGAATTCATATACTTCTTTAAAATTTTAGGAACTGAATTTGGTTAAGGGAATTTATTTACACTATTGATTTACTGTAATATAAGATTTAAAAAAAATGATATCTGTAATAATTTTTTTATATTAGAAACCATAAATATTTCAATAAATTATAAAAAAAAAATAATTAACACAACTTTATAACGATTAGTAAAATATTTTTAGCACTTTAATATTCTTTTAAAACATTAAAGTTTAGTAATACATGCATACATTTTTAAATGAATTAAGAATATAAATTAATTTTATTTAAATTTTTATTATATACTATCAATTAAGTAATGTGTATGCCAATCAAAAAAGGAATATTTATTACAAGCAAAAATGTATTCCAATGAAGGTATAAATTTAGGTCTGTTTTTGAATTAATTACTAATAAAAAGGAAATTGATAAATTTCCTGTTTATAAGTAAAATTTATTTTAATTGCTCAGCGGTCCCATGTTCGGTGTTGCTTATAAAGCAGCAGAATAAAACTTTAATTTCCAGTACGGTAAGTGTATCTGAAATACCAATGAAAATTATTAATATATCTGAAATAATAAAATTTATTTATTAGTCATGATTAAATCCATTCCTGATTTATATCAAAAGAAGAAAGAAAAGAAAAAAATCAATTAATTAAAAAAAGTGATCGTACGACCTGGTGTTCGGGTTATCTCGCTCATCTTCCCAGTTTGGTTTGTGTTGTGTTTAGAGATGTATAATTCCCTGGAATTTTGGGTCACGGGAATTAACTTGGGCATTTCGGAAATAAGCCGGGGAGTTTGGGGATTTTGAAGGAATAAACTCTAGGAATCTTATCCCGTTTAATGGACTGTTTTGCCTTTAATATGACGAGAAGTGAAGTAAACTACATAAATATGCAAATATAAATCTGTTCTGTTTTCTAGTACGTGAAATACTAGTTAAATAATTTTGTATTTGTTAAATATTTCTAGTATTAATTAAATAATTTCGTTCTGAGAAAACAAAATTATTTGTGAAAATAATGAGCTAATATCAAATATATTTATACAAGATTATCTCTCAGGACTTTCAGAATAAGAATTGACATTTCCACGTTTTTGTTGTTATAAACTCATGAATTCGTGCTGCAAAAAAAGAAAAAAATTTAATGTGCCATAATTTTTGAAGTCCTTTCAAATTGATCATTAACGCAAAACTGTTTTCTTTTCCTAGAAACTTTTTATTACCATAATTAAAAATAGAAATAATAAAATTAGTAGATCTTTTTATTTTAAGAAATATCTGATAAAAAAATATCTTCAAAAAATTTCTCAAACATCTGAAAATTTTCAAAACTTTAGAGGACATTTCACCTGGGAATTTTTTAAATTCCCGAAGGAATAAACAAGGTTTATTCCCGGAAAAAACCTGTTTTGTCCTTCCTTTACAACACTTGTTTAACTTCAGTTTTAACACAGTTCTTGGCCTATTTCAATTTGCAGCATTAAAGAAGTTGTACATGGGCTATCCTTGCTATTTTAATTATTATTTTTATTTTTACCTTATCGGGAGATCGTTAAAAAGTTAGTCTTACCTAGAAAGAAAAATGATGGTAATACATTAGTAAGAGGTCAAGCCTGATAGCTTTATTTCTGAAGTACCATGGTATTTCAGAAACACACACACACACACACACACACACACACACACACACACACACATATATATATATATATATATATATATATATATATATATATATATATATATATATATATATATATATATATATATATATATATATATATATATATATATATATATATATATATATATATAGATGACTGTCAGTTACACCACCAAAAATTTGGCAATCGTAGCTTACCACTGGACGCAACATTGACTTAATACAAAAATGTTTTATTTAAATTTAGTTTTGATTTTTATCCTATCATTGGGTATAATACTGCATCCACTCCTTTAATTTTTTAAAGACTATTTTAGTGAAGTGGGACGTTTACTATATACTTACATACTTAGGACTAACATTAAATAAAAGTTAGTCTTTTATTCAATGTTAGTCCTAAGTATATTCGATTTCAATTGACCATGGAATTATTTGGTTATTAATGTAAATATTATTAATTGGCGTTTTATTTCCTTAGCTATTGCTGAGTTTTTCATACGTTTAATTCTATTCTCCATGCATATTGAACCATACACAAAGTTTATTTAAATGTCACTTTAAAGTATTTCTAAATTTTCGCTTTTAGCTAAAATGGTAATCGTATGGTTATTGATGTCTCATTAATATTTAAAAATAACATGCGCTCTAATTTATTGCCTTGCGGTACTCAGCTAAAAACTCGCCTAATTTCAAAAAAATTTTTTAAACCTAATCTTGAATTTTGTTTTATTAAATTGGTTTGAATTAATTTTTATTATATTATCTGAGAATTTTAGAAAAATTAATTTAATTAAACCACTTATCCAAATTGTATTGAAAGCCTTCTTGTTATCTAAAAGTATTGCTCTTATATTTTGTTTAAGTTTAAATATTTCATGAATATTTTCAGTGATTGTTAGTAATTGAGGAGAGAGAGATGTGAGCTTTGGTAAAAAATTAAATTGCTTTAATTTAAGAATTTTTTAAGTGGAAAATTTTTTAATTCTATCTTCACTCATGTCCTTAAATTAAGGATAATCGAGAATCACACAGAAACTGAACTCTAAAATAAAAATTTCACATGTGTAGAATTATCCCACACGTCTTGAAGAATAATATGCATATTACAAGAAAACACCAGATGGCGCCGATAGCTCGTCACAATGACGAGAGTGTAAGATAGGGGTATATAAATAATGGTTGCAAAGAAGTAAAATTGGCCACAAACGCTTTAAAAGTCTTTCAGTGCAATAACCGCATAGTTATGGCACAAAGGAAGCATTTGGATGATGTTTTACGTGGTAGAATTATCAGCCGTCTGGATTGTGGACGTACAAAGCAGGAAGTACCCGAGGAACTTGGAATCGCCCAGAGTGTCATCTCCAGGCTTTGACAATGGTTTCAAGATGGCGGTAATGTGAGTAGTCGTTACAGCAGAGGTCGCCCCCGAGTTACAACGCCGAATGAAGACCGTTTTTTTTTTTTGGCAGTTACTGCCAAAAGACTTTATTTTGTTTTGGCAGTTACTGCCAAAAGAAACAGACAGAGTACAGCATTAGACCTGTCTCGTTAGCTCTCTCCAGCTACCACCGGTACGACAGTTTCAAAGCAGACCGTGTACAGACGCTAAGGGCACAATGGTCTATATCAAAGGTGGGCAAAAGCCGTCCCACGGGCCGGATCGGGCCCTTTTGCTTACTTTATCCAGCCCGTTGAAAAATACTGCATGCAATTTTTTTAATTTAAATATAAATAATGAAAAATATATAAATAATAGAGAGTATAATAATTTGAACAGCTGTAACCATATCCCTACTTTAATGTATGCAA
Source organism: Latrodectus hesperus (assembly GCA_037975125.1). Classification (NCBI taxonomy): domain Eukaryota; kingdom Metazoa; phylum Arthropoda; class Arachnida; order Araneae; family Theridiidae; genus Latrodectus; species Latrodectus hesperus. Next base: position 59,799 of record JAJQOW010000717.1, on the reverse strand, counting down.
CATACATACTCTCATAAAGCGTGTGGTCGGCTAACTACATAGAATTGAGCGCGCACTCCTCTCACTCTTCAAGGGATGACAGACCGCAGCACGCGCACTGTTTATTTTGATTTAGCACTAGTCGCATACCCGTCATTTCTTTTGAGATTAATGTTTGTTATTTTGCAAATATAATAATAAAGTGAAAAAGTGGACTTTTTGTAGGTAAAATTTTAAAATATTGTTTATTGTTATTTTATTGTAATTCATTTTTTTATTGTGGTTTTATTTTATTGTAATAATTAAATTATTTTTCAGGTCTTTGTAAAATGAGTCAATCTAAAAAAAAGAAAAGTTGACTTGGAGTGCAGAAATTTCAATGAAGCAGGGACGGTAAAATACCTTTATACAAACATAAGAAAGCAACTTGTTTAATTTGCCAGGAAACAATTGCTGTTTTCAAGGAATACAATTTAAACAGGCATTTTAAGTCAAAACATCCAAAATATGCATCACTTTATTTAAAAGAACTTCAAAATGCAGCAGAAAACATGACAAAAACTTGAATAAGCAACAAAATATTTTTACCTAACAAAGTAGTGTCAAGAAATCTACCACAAAAGCAAATTATGTTGTTGCACAGAAAATTGCTAAGTTATGTAAACCTTTTACTGAAGCAGAATTTGTTAAACTATGCATGATACAAGTGTCGGAGATACGTTATCCTGAAAAGAAACATATTTTTGAAAATGTAAGCCTTTCGAAAAAACCCATAGTACGACATATCGAAAACATTGCAGAAATTTTACTTCACCAGCTAAGAACAAAAATTGCTGATTTTACAAATTGTTCTCTGGCTTTAGATGAGTCCTGCGATATTGCTGACACAAGTCAATTATTAATATTTTTCCGAGGTATTAACAAGAAATGTGAATTTATCGAGGAACTTCTTAGTGTGCATCCAATGAAAGATTCAACTACCGGTGAAGACTTCTTTATCACTGTTGAAAAGTGCTTAAAGCAAATTTAGCTTGGAACAAAATAATAAGCATCACTAAGAATGGCTGTCCTAGTTTAACAGGGACAAATGTGGGTTTTCTAAAATGAATCAGCGACAAAGTAAAAGAGTTTCAGCCAGAAAAGGGTAGATTATTTTTACTATGCATTATTCATCAAGAAATGTTATGTAGAAAAGTCTTGCAATTGAATCACGACTGTTGTGGCAAAAGTTGTAAATTTTATCCAGGGACGTACCTTAAATCATCGACAGTTTCTTGAATTTTTGAAAGAAATTGAAAGTGATTTTTACGAAATTCCTATTTTTACGAAAAACTATTCAATTTTAACTTTTGATGTTTGTCTTTTCTTTTTATATTTCTATTTACTATTATATTTACAAAATGTTATATAAATATAAAAATGTAATAACTGATCAAAATAAAACAATTTGTATCGTTAAGGTATAAATATCAAATAAAATCTTCTAACTCATTTCTGATAAAATCATAAATCTGATCTATTTAATGACCATTAATTTAATATAATGGATCATATTTCTTTAAAAATTACGTGATATATTTTATTGGACACAAAGTGTTCGCATACATATCTAAGTAGGACAATTTGTTATTACTATTATCTTTTATTAACTGTCACATTTATCTGTCCAAATGCTTTAAAATGATATTTATAATATTTTTGGCAAAAAAAATTTCTTCGGCAGGGAAAAAAAACTCCACCCAAAACATTCGCGTGTGCACAGCATACGCGAAATAGTCCTCCAGCCCGGGAGATGTTTTGAAAATTTCATTTTGGCCCGTGCTTAAAAGTATTTGCCCGCCTCTGGTCTATATTCTCATAGGTCTGTCAGATGTGTTCCACTTACTGCAACTCACTGTAACCGGAGGTTAGCGTGGAGTAGAGAGCATGCATTGTGGACACTGCAACAGTGGTCTTGTGTGATGTTTTCCGACGAGCCCAGGTTTAGCTTTCAGCCTGATTCTTGTCGAACTTTCATAAGGAGAGAGCCAGGTACCCGTAATCATCAAGAGAACTCCATTGAACGACACCGTTACGATAGTGCAGGATTGCTCGTTTGGGGAGAAATTATTCTGGGTTCCATATCTAACCTTCATGTTCAGAATGTAACCATGACAGGCCACATCTATCGGGATGTCATTCTGGAACAACACGTACGTTTGTTTCGGGACGATATAGATGCAGAATTTCTGTTTATGGATGACAACGCCCGTCTTCACCGTGCAACATTGTAGACGAATGCCTTCAATCGGAGGATATCACCCGTATAGACTGACCAGCATACTTACCGGACTTGAATCCAATAGAGCACGTGTGGGACATGCTTGGCCGATAATTGTTACCCGTCAACTCTCTCCCACATGTCTACTGGAACTTCGGAGAGCATTGCTTGATGTGAGTGCTGTAATATTCCCCAAGATCTGATCGATAATTTGATACTCAGTATGCCTAGGCCTGTATTGCATCGTCTAGGATGCATACTATGTATTAACCATCATACCAATCATGTTATATTGGTTTTTTTTTAATTTGCTCCAGGGAGTAAAAATTGTAATTTTTATTAATGTCAAACATTTAGCATCCTTTTTGCTCTTTACCTTTTGTTTAATAAATAGACTTTACAAATAAGTCAGATTTGTTTTGCGATTGTTTCTATCTTTGCCTGAACTTGCATTACCTTTAATTTATGGATACGAGTGTAGTATTACAACCTCTGTAATTTTGCTTAATGAGGATAGAAAATTTATTGGTTCTATAAAACTAAACTTATTAGTGCAGTATAATAAACTTATTGGTACATATTATCAGCTTTATTTAAATTTTTCCTGATTTCGGAAGTTGTCTAACCTTTGCTAATCTTTATTACATTGGATGCATTTCAAATTTAATATAGAGTTTATAATAAAAATAGAGATTAGGAATTTTTTAAAGGTAGATTTTTAATCATATTGTTATTTACGTAGTCCTTTTTGGCGATTTTTTTGTTTTAAGCTTTTTTATTGAATTTATTGTTTAGTGTGGAAATACAGTTTCTGTTTTTCTTTCAATATTTTATTTAAATTAATCTTATGTATAATATATTTCAGCTATACAGCTTTTATAAATTATTTACTTTCCATATTATTTGTAAAGTTTTTCTCTAAACCATGAGCTATTACTTCTTTATCGTTTTCTGAATACGTGGCTTTCTTATTTATATTATGATCACTGATATTTAAAAGCGGGATATAAATTGATTTGTGTTTAAAATTTACGAGCAGCTTGCCAGAGTCTTCTTAGGGTCAATATTCTCTAAATAAATTTTTTCATTTCTTTTTGATTTAATTCATATTATTTTTTGTTTAGTCTATTAAATTAATTTTTATCTAGAGTTATATGTTTCACACTGTCAGGTTTATCTTAACCGTATACCTTGGAGCATTTCCTTTAGACAACCTTATTTGTTTACTTTTGAAAATCTCGTTCATGGCTTGCCAACTTTTCGCCAAGATTGTTGAAGATAAACTCTATTCGGAATTAAGGATATCATCAAAAAAAGCAGCTCGGTGTGATTTTCTGAGGCACGTTGGATTTGTTTGGATTACTGAAAATACAAAATAAAGTGTATATTTATTACAAAAATACATTAACTAACTTTAGTTTTTGTTTAAAGATAAAATTCGTGTTTTTCAAAGATCTATAGAAAAGTTCAATACAATTATTTGATTATAATTATTACCAGTTTCTTCATCTGATCCAAAAACATTAGAAATTATTAAATTTGAATTATTATTGGAAATAAAATTTAATATCAATATTTCACGTGAAAATAAATTTTGCATCAATTTTTAAAACTTGAAATGTAATGATGTAATGACTTTTAGACTGTTTCTTTCCATAATGGATTCAAAATATTTACATTCTTGTGTCAAAATAAAAATTATTAAGAATATGTTTTAAGACAGTGTATATAAAGAATTTAATAATTGATGTATTTTAAAGACAATTATTTGAAGTATTTGACATTTAATTACAATTAAGGTTTTTAATTGGGTTTTTCAATGGTTAAGGGTTTTACAGTTAAGTTTTTAATCTTTCAATTTACAGAGTTAAGGAAATTTCAAAATGAACATGCATATAAAATAGATAATATAAACAAAATATTGTATCTTTTTTCAGTTTAATTTTAAAATTCTGCATTATTTATTTATTACTGCAACAAATATGTATATATATATATATATATATATATATATATATATATATATATATATATATATATATATATATATATATATATTTATGTATACATATATATATTGTCTGCTTAATATTTATCTGGGGAAAAACTAAAAATAATTTCACGGAAGGAAACTTATATTAGGTTGGCTCTCGGGCTAAAATTCAAAATAAGTACTAGGTTTCATGTACTACTCAGTACTACGATTTCAGTTTTTATAATTAAGATTGAATGTATATAAGAGTAATGCCTATATAACTGCCTATAAAATTTTTTATGCCACGCTGTTATTATTTTAAGCAATGTTAAACTCCGCTTCAGAACCGAATTTTTCTCTTGATAAAATTATCTATTTATTACCTTTATTAGGAGAAAAATAACTTTTATACAGAGCTTGACTAAGGCAGAGACACACAAGGCAGTTACCCTCGGGGCCCCACATCAAACGAAGATTTTCGCTCTGGGTCCCAAGTAAGCTAAATCGGGTCCTACACTTAATGCCATCAGAGCCACCGTTCTTTTTGCATTCTCACGGTGTTATTGTTCTTAAGGAATAACATTGAATGTTTTCTCCGATTTTTGAAAGAATATCTCTCGTTTTGGTCCTCTTCAATATTATTGTATAACTTCATAATGAAAAACGTTTTCAAATATAGTACACCTCATTTGATTTATTTGTAGTTAATGGATATATGAGACTACATTCTCGATCCAAAACATCAGATACGAAAATATTACAGAGATTCTTTTCTAATCTGTACATATTTAAGACTTAAACTCTAGAAATTTAACTCTTAGAATTTCCTGTTTAAACTGAAACTTCTGTCAGAAATGATTTTTTCTCTTTTATTTATTTATTTTGTTATGCTATGCACAAAAAACATTGAATGAAAGTTCTTCTTACTTTTAAACTGCATAGTTTTAAAGCACAACTTTTTAATTCAAAGCTAGGCGGGTAGTCCGAAATCTATGTACATATTCAAGTTTGTAAAATTTAGACTATATAAGTATGCTCAGATGTAAACTATAAATTCATTGGATGATATGCAAATTTCTGTAATTGCAAAGGGGCGAAGCAGATGTATACAGCAAGTAATAAATATATTGACTTTATAAGGGATATATATTTATTATTATTTAATAACATGTTGCGTGCATTTGCTGTTTACCAGGATTTTTCCACTGAAACCTTTTATTTTTACTTGAGTTTACATTATTTTAATTATTAAAATATTAAAATTTTAGCTTCTGTAGACTTATGTTCAGTAATAAATACTTCTTTATAAATGTGACATTTTAAGCTCGATTACATTATTACGAAGCAAAATATTATTAAATTTTGACTTTAAAATTTACTAATTTTAATTACTGAAACAACAACATTATGTAAAAAACAATTAAAAATTTTAAAATCTTACTCTTCAATTGTAAAATGGAAATGCTACTTTTATTTTCATCAAAAAGGCCTAAAGTTATTTAATATAATAAAAAAGCAATTATTATAATAATGAAACAAACTGTATAATAATCTATGATGTTTTTTCTACTATATATTTATTTTCTCAGAGTTTTTGGCGAAACTATGTTATACATAAAGCAGAGTAAAAGCCTCGAATATATGATTAACGTTTCCTACTTTTTCTTTGTGACAAACCCCAAAACTGACATTTTATTTTAGTCACAATTTCGTGATAAAATAGCAATTCTTTCAGATAAATCTTGAAATTATGATCTTTTTCTCCAGCGAGAATAATTTTTTATATATTGAGTTTTAATTGCTGCAATTCATAAGCATTGCAGAAATTAAAACTCAATTAGTTTTGGCTAACTAACAAAAACTAGTTTCGGGTGAAAGATAATGCAAAAAGCTTATCTTAAATTAAAATCATGGGCAGTGGCAATTAATGTCTCTTCGATTAAACTTATGTTGATATATATTATATATATATATATATATATATATATATATATATATATATATATATATATATATATATATATATATATACATATATATATAATCCTGTAATAAAAATATGTATATAATATTTCTGGTTCAAAAAGAGTGATCACTGAAGATAATGAATTTATTATTCTCTGGTGTAAATTCTTTAAATATTTATTTCACCCATAAAAATTTTATTCTAATGTACCATTATTTTTACTTATACTACAACAGTAACAATTATGTGAGTAACGTATATTTCAATTGATATAGTTTAATAACCTTGAAACTGTTATTTATCTATTGAATTTTTATAAATGAATTAATTTTATTATTTCTAGAAATGAATGAATTTATTTACAAGTTTTTCATACTTAATTAATATTGATTATTTTTAATTATCTATTTTAAATGGTAGATTTTAAAATAGATGGTTAAAAAATAATTAGCATTCATTAAGTATGTAAAGCTAGTTAATAAATTCATTCATTATTTACTTAAAATAGATATTGAATTTATTTACAAGCTTTACATGCTCAATTAATATTAATTATTTTTAATTATGTTATTTAAAATCTAATCATTATCTATTTAAAAATTTTAAATATCTTTTTAATGGTATATTTTTCAGAAAACATAGAAATTAAGAATAAATTAAAACGATATAGAAAAAATACAAAGCAAATTACAATAATAAAAAACGAATATTCAAATATAAGATTATTTTAATATTACTAATATTTGGAGTAGTGATATAATTTCAATTCGCGATTTTAATATTTAATCTACAATTACGGAAAAAAAACTATTGTGTAGTTAAAATTTATGAATTAAATACATAGTATGACCTGATACTTTAAACTTTATTAATTGTAACACTTAGTTTTTAACTTTTTTAACGAACTTTTTTAATCAATCTGCGTTTATTTGCATAATTTTTTGAATTTGTATTTCCGTTCTGTCAAACTGTTCGTCCGTACGTTTTGACGTTATTTACCACTCCTCCTTTATAAAGGGAAACTTCGGTGTCCAAAAAGCTAGATTACAAAATATAAGCTAAGCAAGCAGCATTCAGAAATAGAAATACTACCTCGGGAATACATCCATAAGCTTAACTGCTTCCCTTTGGCGTAGCGAGCACAATTGGCGCCCGATTACCATACCAATTTTGGCACCCCATCTCAAAAAATAGTAATATAATATATAGAATAAACATGTAATAAGGATATAATGCAAATGTAACAACAGAAAAGTATCTACTTTAAAACAATCTTAAATATTGATAATTTTAAAGGTTCCAATTATACTTTTAAATTTGAGATAAAAAATCCAGTAAAAAAATCTTTAGAATAGGATACGGAAATGCATCAGTAGAAATCAAACTTACAGAAATTTAGAATTAGTCAAAAATAGTGTTAGAAAATCATTTTTCTGAGATTCAATGATATTAGCCATGTGTTTCGAGACAGAGTGCAAATTTGATAAGTCCAAATGTAAGAAATCTGGCAAACTGTAATTCTAAGTGTTATAGCAGTCTAATGTATGTAAATAAGTAAATTTAAATCAAATATAAATAAATTATTTTTAGAATATAGTTTTAATTTGTTTTAACATGGAAGTGTTTTTATAAATTTTAATAATCTAAATTATTCTCTTCTTCCAGATCTTTTAATTAACAAAAAATAAAAGTTATTTATAAGAATTAGTTAATATTCAATTTAAAGTTCTATATTGTTCAAAAAAATTATAATTATTTACTGAAATAAGAATCTAGAATTTAATTTACTTTTAGTAAATCAAAGTGGGATCATTTTGTGTTTTAGAATACTTTTACGTTATATATATATACATTTTTATTTATATATAACTTATACTATTACCTATTATATCGGTCTTATAATATCTACTGAAATGAACGTAAAAATAAATCACAATTATTTAAATTCTTAAACTGAGAGATTTTTGTACTTTTTATTCTTAGTCACATCATGATGCTTTTCAATCTCTTCTGGACGAATTATTTAATATAGCTTAAAAAATACTTATTCTTTAAAATTAAAATATCATTTTTCTGCAAAGTAATCGGAATTTATGACATTTTCCCTCACGCATTGGGGATAATACATATATTTACAGGATTATCCACAAATTTCAATAATTAATCACATTTACAGAGTTTAGTGGGGATTATGTATAATTATTGGTTATTATACATAAAATTGCCGGATTAGTCAATTTTACCGTAACACTACCTTATGATTTTACTCTGAGAACATTTCTCTCAGAAAATTTTTAATTTATTTTTAATATGTTCAAAACGACACTCTTATGACTTTAAAATATATTTTTTAATTAAAATAAGAGCTGATTCATATTAAAAAAAGAACTTATTTTTATTGAATCATTTTTATAACACTTAAAACTATTACTAATTTGTAGCTTTTTACAAAACTTAATAATTTTGTCTAATTTCATTATATTCCTCTAAAATGATTTCTAAGCTAAACATGCTTTCATTATATAAACTGAAATATAAAGTTAGGTAAAGATTAATTATCAAGAAACATTTTATGTGTACGTATAAAAAATATTTAATACATTTGGTCTTTTAACTTTCCAAAAAAGAGTTTTTCGGCATAATGTCTTAATATAAAGGCGACAAAATTACAAGTCAGATAAAAATTATTTTCGAAAATCTTTAAATTGTAAATATTTTGATTTCAAATAAATAATATTAAATAAGCAATTTTATTTTAAATTTTAAAACTATACATTACATGTTTGTTAATAAATATTCGTAATCGCTAAAAAATCTGATAAAAAAGCAAAATATAAAGTTGTAGACAGAAATTATAAATCTACTCAAAAGTCAACATTTCCAACGAAGTTTTCAGCGAAATACACTATAAACGAAAATTTGTGGGTGTGAAATGATGATATTCTAACCGGGTAAATAGTTAAAATAAAAGGAAACTATGAATTTTCCTAGCATTTGGAGGTAGTTATTTTTCTATTTCCAGCGTTGTATCGTATTTCGATTCCAGGAGCACAATTCTCTTGATTGGATGTTGCAGTGCTACCTTGAAAAAAATTATCTTCTGTTGGAGGTCAGTCTGTTGCTGAACACAAACATTTTTGGATAAGAGGACCGCTTATGAGAAAGACATTTCAACGCGAATTTTTTCATGAGTATAACGCGACAGTAGATTAAGAGGTTAACTACAAAGTTTGAGGTAAATACAGAGCTTTCCTTTCTCTGAGCGATGTACACTCCCAGAAGTTTTAAATCTCTACAACATCTTTCAGTTACGTATCTTCCTTATTTTTCTGATACATTTAATTATTTTTTGTAAGTGAAATGGATATAAAAAAATCAATATCTTCGAGTAATTTGATTCTCTTAACAAATTTAGTCTTTTCATCCTTTTGTCGTCGGGTTCCTTCTTTATTTGATAAGAAAGGGGCTCAATGAAGTTAATTTAATCAGCACGCGAAAACATTTAAATTAAAATTCATTAGAATTTTTTATGCAACATTTATTTATAATGAGTATTATTCTTTAAAATGAAGTTTTCTACAGATTCACTATATCATCCAGATTTAGCTTCACTGAAGCCCTAAGCTATATCGAATGTATATATAATGTGATACATTTAAATACCTATTATATTATATTCACGGATTTTATTGAACACAGCCATGCTAGTTTAAGGAACTTATATAATTTAGGAGCTCCGCAAAAGAATAATCCCTGAGATACAGTTTATTTACTTGACAAAATTCTTGGTACTATAATTCCATCATCATATAATTGTTGTCTATTCGAAATTTCAGTGATTAGAATATGGCGTGACTTATAAGTTTATAATAATAATTGTAATTATAAAAGTAAATTATTAAGAATTGAGAAATAAAATACTTTACATTCATTATATTTGAAATGAAATTTTTTGTAGGTTTTATACCTTTCTCATTGGTTATTAAAAAATACAAATTCTAAGAACCTTTAAAGAAAAATTTTCACTTGTGTTTTAATTATAATTTGACACGTTTTTATTAATAATATTACAGTTTTATAAAATTTCCTTTTTAGACAATAATTTTTTTATTTTATTTTAACCACGATGAGATTAAAACTTCACATTTTTTTTATTTAAAAGAGAAAATATTGCTTATTAAATAAAATGCTTTATATAATAACTATAAAAAATGAAATCAAGTCAAATAGTATTTTAGAACATCAAAATTTCTACAAAATTATTTTGAATTCCTAAATGATAAATAACATCATGCGAATTCTTAATGATGTATTTGTCAGTTGATGCAAACTTCATTATATATGTTTTTTTTTTTTTTTTTTTTTTTTTTTTTAGTAGAAAAGATTTATTTGCTTAATCAATGTTACAATTTTTCAAAGGTATGCAACTTAATTAGACATCTTGTAAAAAATTAGAATTCTAAAGAACATGGTGAATTTTTCTGCATTCACTAAGTCAAATCAGTTACAGATTAGGTCATGAGCTTACCTTTTTGGAATCTCTTTAAATTATCGATTCGTAAATCAAGAGATATAACATCAACAAATATTATTTGGTAAATAAGTTGAAACTAAAAACACCTTAAATGCATAAAAAAGGAAACTAACCAATGTAATTTATATTTCAGAATTTTTATCAGAAAAAAATTTAACATATTTCTATGATTACATGTACAAGATTTACTATACAAAATAATGATAATGCATCACAAATCTTGAGCAAAGTATAAAAAACTGTAAGAAAAGATAGTGGAAAACGTGATTAAAAGAACACATTTTTTATAACGAACTAAACTATACTAAATTATTAATATTGAAATGCAAAAATAGGAAGATTTTCATTTATGGCAAGTTTTTCAACAGGAAAAAATTATTATTAAATTTAAAATATTTTTCTTCGGATAAAATTGATATTTCACAATTAAAAAGAGATATAATTTTTCTGTAAATAATTTTCGTAATTGCTATTTGGGGCCCCTCTCAAAGCAGCGCCCGGGGCACGAAAGACCCACTTGCCCCCCTTCACTACTGCTTCAATTGCACGCCAAATTCCTTGCCAAACATGATGCCGAAATTGCTTACTCACTAAAGATGACGTCAAGTAAAGAGGAGGAGTTGATGGCGCATTTATTAGAGTTAGGCGGAGTTAAAAAATTTTTGGGAGGGACTTATAAAATAATTGAGTGCTCTTTTCGCTTTCATTCACCTTTCAGCTTACTTTTGTACTACATTTTCCTTTAATAGTTGAATTTTAGACCTTTCAAATTTCGATTCTTATTCCATCATTTTGTTTAATTATATCTGTTAGTTTTGGTCAAATAAGAGCTATTAAAAATCAATGTATATTTCAACATGCATATAATTGATTGTTGCATATAATGTAGATTTAAATAAAATATTGAGACTTTTTAAACTTCGACTTTTATGTAATTTAATTGTAGGATTTTTCTACTTTTTTCCATGAATATATAAGTTGCATTTATCTACATACATATCATAAATAAACTGGAATCGTTATATTATTCAAATACTACTAACTAAATTACCATTTAATACCACAAACTAAGATTAGTTACAGCAATTTATTAACTAGTGAAAAGTTTCGTTGATAAATTCTGGTATTAAATAGTTTTCAATAAGTTATTAATAAATTATTTAATAACAACTTAATTAACTTTCATCATTTAAATTGAAATTTTGTTTATTGTTTCTAGAAAAGTTTCTTTCTAGTTCAATTTTAAATATTTGAGAGAATTATCTTCAATATTTAGTGTATTTAGTTCATAACTTAATGTATTATAATCTTTCCTCAATAGTAAAAAATCAATCAATAATTTAAAAAATCGTAGCTTCTTACAGTAATTCAAATAATAAAAATAAGTCAAATCAGTTTTTGAGATATTATAATACAAAATATTGTATTTACTGTTTGTTCGATATTTAAATAATACATGTGTGATTCAGGATAAATTTCTAAGGGAAATTTCATTTTAAAGTCTAAGTTTTATTTTAAGAAAAGGAAGTTTTATTTTAAAAACTCATTTTTTCTAAGAAAAGGTGAACCTTGTTTAATGTTAAATTAGTCATTGTTGAATCTGTTAGCATTTTCTAAGAATTTAGTTTCAGAAATAATAACATATTAACAGAATGATCCAATAGATTAACATTGCCATCTAATAAAAACTCAACCTAAAGTTTCGCATACTTTTAGTGGCGAATACAATAGAAGGAGCGTGTCACCTTTCAATGAAAAGGAAGGTGTGTTTACGTGACGTCACGTGTTAGCTTGTGTACGATCACGAAATTATTTTTTGGAGTTGAGTTGTTGGGTTTCTGCTGCTAAAAAAATTATTTTCGGTTTTGCGAGAGGGTAAACTGCGTCACTTTTTACTTACCTCGTAGTTGCTCATTCAAATTCAATTGAGTCGTTGGGTTTCTGCTGCTTTCAAAAACTATTTTCGTTTGTGAGCGGGTAAGCGGCCTCAATCAATTACTTACGCCGTGGTAACTCATTCGTGTTGAGTTGAGTTGTACTTAAGCTTTTACATATATTTTATTTTGATGCTTTTTCATTTTTTTGTTCATGGCACCATCTATAATCTAAATAAGGAACTTTATTTTTTAAAAAATTATATTTAAAACTGTTGAGGCTGGGGTCCGAACTCATTATCTCCAAAAAGAATTCGTTATGGTACGCAAAATCAATGTATTCTCTAATATGTGATTACATTTAAAACTGTTAAAATGTTAAAATCTCTTTTATGTTTTAACTTGAAAATAATTCTGAGAGAATTTTGAATTAATAAAAAAATCTAAAAAAAAATATGTTCACTATTTTAGGAATAGCCTGAGGAAAAATTTGTTGTGAATTATATTTTAAATTCATTCTAATTGGCTTTCAGTTTTTTATTTACAAATAGACAATTTTGCTTGGATTTGCATGTTAAAAAATATTTTCAGCTTAAATATAAGAATTGAAGTGATTATTTATCGGAATCATATATTTTTTCATCAGGTGCTGAAAATGATACACTGTGAAGGTCAATTCTCAGAACGCAGCTGTGGGACTACAGTTGTTGCTTGGGGTTTCTCCTCCCTTTAGATCCCTTAACATTCTTCCGATAAGATTTCGTTCTCGGAGTTGAAGCAGATTTAACTACCGAACATTGGAGTCCAAAAGTAGTAAAATTTGGAAATTGCTAAATGCGAGGAGTTTTGGCGAAAAAACGGGTGCATTGACTTGTTTCTTTAGAAAAAATTTGTCCTTATTTCGAACAGAATATTTTTTATTACATTCATATTAATTTTTTCAACTAAACGAACATCTTTTTAATGGCTCCATATTTTAAGAGTTTGATAGATGTAAAAAAAAGCAACTTTACAAATAATAGTGCTGATACATTTGATTAATCTAAATTAAATCATTCTTTCCTTCGTGACAAAAAAATATTGATTCCTTTAGCTACTGATCACGGAGATTGACATCAGACCTTGAACCTGAATACCCGGATGCTCCAGTGCTCTCCGGGGAGGACCGTCGACATTATAGAGTGATTTTTCGATAGTGTTTCCCGAGAGCGGAAATTAGGAGTCTGGTTCCTAGAACCTGAGGGTAGTTTCCCCAGACCTAAAGTGCAGCGAACGTTCCAGAATTTGAGGAATTCATCAGTTTTCCTACAGCCTACAATTTATGAAAGTTTCTTGTTAATTACCCTGTAAATAAATATTTAAACAAGGATATTGAATTACATGAGCCTGATGCCTTAGCGGCCCTTGCCTACCTATAGTTCAGCCTACCCAGACTGAGTGCAATATATATATATATATATAAGTAAAGATATATATATATATATATATATATATATATATATATATATATATATATATATATATATATATATATATATATATACAAAGATAAAACATAAAAATATTGAAACAATATTTTTCATGTTTTATCAATATTCAATATTTTTCATGTTTTATCTTATTTATATTGGCAAATCTCTTTTAGCTGCTTTTGCCCTGGCTAGATTTCCTATTGTATTGTAGTTCCTCTTTTATTATATTGTATTTTTAGTATTGTATTTATTACTTTAATATATACATATATATATATCTTTTGCTTTATATTAATATATATATATATATATATATATATATATATATATATATATATATATATATATATATATATATATATATATATATATATATATATATATATATATATATATATATATATATATATATATATATATATATATATAAAAGAGATAAAACATAAAAATATTGAAACAATATTTTTCATGTTTTATCAATATTCAATATTTTGATTTCAATGTTTTTCTTGTTTTATCTTATTTATATTGGCAAATCTTTCTATAGCTGCTTTTGTGCTGGCTAGATTTCCTGTAATGTATTGTAGTTCCTCTTTTATTATATTGTATTTTTAGTATTGTATTTATTACTTTAATATATATATATATATATATATATATATATATATATATATATATATATATATATATATTGTAATATTGTGTCAAAAATATTCAATGAGAATCGAAACAACAGTAGTGTTTAGCCACAATATAATTCGATAAATTACAAAATTCGTTATATTTATCAATCGGATTGTAATACATGAACAGGTTATAAAAAATGGATTTGTTAAGGTATAATAGTGCGAAAATTGTGCTCTTTAATATGCTTAAAACACTCTGGAAGCAGAAAATTCAATAAGTGAAATATGTGTTCCGGTTAAATAGGGGAGCACTAAAATTATTATAGTTTATCAGTTGTATCCGGCTCAAAATATCATCGTTTGAAAATAAACTTACGTTTACAATTAAAAATATCGTCTTACTCACAAAGTAAAAGCAAAATGCTTTTCTCGTAAAATAATTTTAATTATAAATGAATTAATTTAGGAATGAAATTATTGTGATGATGGAATTAAATTATTGTTCTCATTTTTTAAGGAATTTAACAGTAATTGAAGGGTTTGCTGCAAAAAGGAGGTAGCTCCATCCCATAGCTGTTGGGAGTTATAAACACTTTCTTGTGCCTAAAAAAAAAAAAAAAAAAAAAAAAAACTCTTTTATTTGGCACCAAAAGGATGCAGCTCCAATCGTTATTTCCTGAGTTATTCAAGAGATGGAGCTGCTTGTCTTGTTAGTTTGTAGCAAGAGAGCGGTAGCTCCTGGAGCTACGTCTTTTTCACCCCAGACAACTGATGTGTTTTGCTTACAGGGATGTTAACTATTGAATATTGTTATTCAATTGTGTTCATAGTTAAAGAGCATTTACTTCGTCGTTCGTGTCTTTGATTCTAATAAACATAACAAGTTTATTGAAAAAAGTTTATTTTGTTTAGAGGATAATGAGTGTCTCGGAAGAGGAAAGACTATTCAGTAGTGGGTCAAGTGATTTTTATGAGCCTTCTGAAGAAGATATCACATCCAGTGAAGAGGTTGAATCCAACAAAAAACAAAAAAGCGATCTCATTCGCCAAAAGCGGAAATTTAGCCGTAAGAGTGAATGGAAGGGAAATGTAAGAACACGACTAATGACTGAAGGTAAACCATACAAAACTGTAAGTGGGAAAGATAAATCATGCCGAGTTGTTGGCCGCGATTGCATGTGTAAGTACAAATGTTTCGATAAGCTTACCGAGCAGGAAAAATTAAGCCTTGAATATTTTAATAAATTGGGGGAAAAGCGATCGCAAGATATTTATTTAGGAGGACGCATTGCTATTAAAGCGGTTAATCGAAGAAAGTGAACTGGACAAGGTCAGCCTAGGGCTTTTTCAGGAGTATATTCCGTTCGCATTGGGGATAAAAAGAACGCGTGTGTAAGAAAGCATTTGCATCCCTTCATGGGATTTCTTGCAAACGCATTGAAAATATTGCTAGTCACATTTTCAAAAATAAAGCTATAACACCAAAGCCAGATAGCCGAGGAAAACACAAAAATAGACCAAACCAGGTTGATGATGAAAGAATAAAGAAGGTGTACGACCATATAGCAAGCTTTCCTACAAGAGAATTTCACTATAGCCGAAAAGATGACGTTAAAAGAAAGTATTTATCCGCAGATCTTGACATCACTCAAATGCACAAGTTGTATTTACAAATTCATCCTGAATCCCCTGTATCATATGACTTTAATTTCGATATTTCAAGGCTAATTTCAACCTTGCTTTTGACAGCCCTCGGTCAGATACCTGTCAAAAGTGTGATTGTTTAAAAAACGAAATGTATTCGCCATATATAAGTGAAAACAGACGTAAGGAGTTGGAGCTGCAACAAAATTTCATCTGAGTAAAGTACAAAACTTTTATGATGCACTCAAAGAAACACAAGCTCGTGCAGTAAACGAGGACAATGTTGAAATGTTATGTTTCGATTATCAACAAAATATGCCGTTACCAAAAGTGCCATCAGGAGATGGATTCTATAGAAGACAATGCTGGGTTTACAACTTTGGGATCTCATCAGCCAAATCTGGTAACATTATTTCTACATTTATGATGAATCCGTTGGAAAAAAGACGCCAAACGAACCGATCAGTTTTTTGCATCATTATATACACTCAGTGATGAGTGAAGATATAAAAGTTCTATATCTATTCTCGGACAACTGCGTATCCCAAAACAAAAATCACGCTTTAACACCATATCTATTTTTTCTTGTTAAAAGTGGACGTCTGAATACAGTCTTTCATAGGTTCCCAGAACCGGGTCATAGTTTTATGCCTTGTGATCGAACTTTCGGAAACACTAAAAAGCGCACGAGGCAAGTAGAAAGAGTGTTTGTCCCAAGGGAATATACGCGCATTGTAGAAAAGACGAGTAAAAAGTTTACTGTAACGGAAGTTACTCAAGAAATGATTTTTAACTTCGTTGGCCTATTAAAAGGTTTCTTCCTTAAAACCCCTCACATTATTTCTAATGGTAGCAAAAGGGAAAAGTTTTTAATAACAAAATTTAGGGTTTTCACTTATGAAATATCCCACATCAATGCAGGAAACATCTTAGCAAGTAAAAGTGGTGGAATACTGTGTAACAAAACAGTAAGAATGTTCAACATCCAAAACAGTACCCCTATAATGTTGAACAACCTTTAACAAGCATACAGCAACCACCTACCACTCAAGGCTGCAAAATATAAAGATGTGATAGATCTTGCCCAAAAATACGTCGCACAAAATGATATGTGGTTCTACAATCGACTAAAGCCAGACAACGCGCCTGATGACCCAGATGTTACAGGAGGAGAGTGTAACGATTGAAATAATGTTATTTTCTGTTTGTAAGACCAATAATTTTGCTGTACTTTATTTTCAGTTTTCTTTGAATAAAAAATACATAATAATAGTACATTCTATTTATTTTTACACCTTTTTCCAAGACATAACATATTCCTCCATTCCACATATTCCATTCTTTTGGGTAAAAAAGAGGTAGCTCCAAGGATCATCCACGTACCACCAACATTTGAATGATATTTTTTGATTGAAAATACTGTTCTAATATGTAAACTTCATAATTGAAAGTAAGCAACAACAATATTTTTACAGAACTTAAAATTTGAATTTTTTTTAAACGTTTTTTTTTCTCTCAAAAACTGGAAAAATTGGAGCTACCCAGCAAACACAAACTGCCGGCAAAAATCCGGGCCGCTGCTGGCCAAGGCGGTTTCCTGTTGGCCACGGCAAGCCGCTGATGGTTGTTTGATGGCCCAGCTCCGGCCATTACGGCCACGGATGAGTGCTGGCCAAAATAAACCGGGCCGGTGCTGGATGATAAGTAGTGGGCCAACAGATTCTGGACATTGTTGGCCCTGAAGCTGTTCGCCAGCAAAATTAAGACAATTAGTTGTAGCGCTATTTTTTATTTTATCGTCAAAGACTATTTTTTCCAAATAACTGTTTTTTGTGATGTTAATTAATTTTCCTTTAACTTCTTAGTTTTTAAACCCCTTAAAAACAATTTTTCAGAAAGAAATCTAATTTTCACATTTGTTGTGTATAACGCGTGACAGTATGACGTCAGGTACTGCGAAATGCTTGAGTCAGCGTCAGCCATTAATGTGAAATGGCGGAATATTCGATGTTGTGTCTGTGAGCAAAGAGAAATATAAGGTGAGTACGCATTTATTATTGTTGTTTATATCAGGATAGAATTGTTATGAATAATGCAAGAATAATATATTTTTTTATGTTGAAATATTATTTAATTACTTGTTAAGAAAACTTCATAAACTGTTGATAACATGACAAGAGAAAGACACTGGAAAATGTTTGTCATTGTATGTTTTAGAATAATTTCATTACCGTGTGAGGAATAGAAAAGTGTATCATGGACAGAAGCATTTTTTCATTCTATATATTAGTTATATTTAATCAATTAGTAAAATAAATTTTTCAATGCTCAATTTTTTTAAAATCGAATTCGATTGCTACAAGGCTTAAACGTATTTATTACATTTTTTGTTTTTTACGAAGCAACTTTATGAAATAAATGACACTCTAAAAATATTCTACTTGAAAGCCCTTAGATGTTTTTTTTCAATAAATTAATATTGGATCTTGTAGCATTTATGATCAATAAATTGTGTGTGAATTCCTTATAAACTTTAATTATTTTATTTTTAAAAGGCTTTCTTATTTACTATTATTTTTAAGTCAATTTTTACTGACCGAAATATTGTTTCTTGTAAGTATTCGTGATTTTAAATATTGTATACTCTTCAAAGATCTGTTTTAAGGAATGAAAAATTTTTCAATGCATAAACATTACAAAATATTTTATTGCATGTATAACATGGTTTTTATGTATAACCATGTCAACCATTAAAATCATTGTGGATTTCTTAAAGCAATATTTTTGCATCTAAAACTTGAAAATAGAGTACTGAAAATAGTTGATTAACGCTTATGAAAAAATGTTCATGTGGAACAACTGTTATTATTTAAACTAGTTGTGTAGCATGTTAACTATTTCCATGTAAAGAATGCTGTCAGATGTAACAGCTTAGTAGCTACTCTTGTGTTTACATACTTTATTATATTTAAAATCATATTTTATGTTTTTATTTATGACTGAAAAGTTGAAGTATGAATTAACAATAAATTCAAACAATTTGTTTTAATGAAAATATAAGTTAACTAGAATATTTGTCCCTTTCCATATTGGAGAAAGTGATTAACATTTCAAGCATTTGATGATACTTTTGACATTTTGATCACTTGATTCTTTTATAGTAATGTAAATGGTTTTACTGTTATAGTAAATAGTTGACCGGATAATGGGTAAATGATATATCTTATATATATACACACTTAAACACCATTTATAAACACCTTTACCAATTTACAAAGTCTGATTATGATGACAATATTGTCCTAGATATATTGTCAGAATTATTTTTATTTACTTTTGATTTTTCTCTTTAAAGAATTAAAGTTAAATAAAGAACTTAAATATAATTTTAAACAATGTAAATTAGTAAGGTATACAAGTAAAATGAGTATGATATGAGAAATAGTTTAAAAAAAGTTTTATCTGTTTTGATTTCAGAAATACTTCTAATTTTGAAATTCACTATACAATTTCAAAATAATAACAAATAATTAAAATATTGCATTTGTAAACTCCATGTTTATTTTATTGTTTTAATATAGTAAGTATAATTAGGTTAATCTTCCAAACATTTACACACACACACACACACACACACATATATATATATATATATATATATATATATATATATATATATATATATATATATATATATATATATATATATATATATATATATATATATATATATTCTAAATTTATTAACTGTTTTTAATTTTCCAATATCTCTTTTGTTGTGATTTTTTTGAGTATTTTACAGAAAATGGTTAAAGTCGTTTTTGATAGTTGATATTATTTTGTTTGTTGTTTTTCTTTTTGTAATTTATAACATAAAATGATTAAACTTAAAGCCCAGATATAGGTCGAAATTATTCAAAACACCACTTGTTATCAAAGAGGTAAAGTTTTGTAATATCCATCTTGAGAATAATTTAATCATTTTATTAGAGAAAGAATATAATTTAAGTTTAATCTTATTTATCAGTTAAGCATTTAATATTTTAAAATTAATATATCATTCATTAACATGTTGGATGTGTTTTACAACTGTTCTACATGATGGATCAGCTGTTTACGAATTGCAAATGATTATGAGATTAAAACTTAGAAAAGAAAATAGTATTGCCCAATTACATAAAGGAAATAGTTAGGTCTTCTTTATTTATATGTTTTATCCTTTTTCTGGCTGCTTGCAAAACTTTAATTTGTTATAGAAATTTTTTTTATCAATAACATTTGGTATAAATATATTATACTGGAAAGTGACCTTTAATAGGTATTTTATGGTTACATGTAGTCTCGATCAATGACCACATCTAACCATAAATACAAATAATTTTTCCTTAATATTTTTCAATATCATTGGTAATTACAAGCCAGATAATTTATTTCCTTGTGTTACAATTTTTTTAATTATTTGTATTAACAAATAATTATAAATAATATAATTCTTGCAAATAATTATAATGGTAAATATTATTAACAAATAATTGTAATTATAAATACTATTAGCAAGTAAATATAGGTAATATTTTTTTGTCAGGCAGTACAAAGGTTGACGACCCTCTTCTGGTTTTGGATTATTCTGGAGTGTACAACGTCATGGACCTGGTCTAGCGCTGCTGGCCTTTGGGGGCATGCAACAACATCAACAATATTTTAAAAGTAAAGTAACAAATTATTGCTTACATTTATTATTGATGGCTATTTTGCTAATATTTCATTTTATACATTTGCTTTGAAGATGGTGTTTCTAACATCTCCCCACTCCAATGTAAAGTGTACCTATTTAAACTATAGTCCAAAATCAATAACTTATTTTCTAATAATATTGGATTAAATATAAATTTAATACTTTGTGTAAAATAAAAATTATAAAGTTATGTAAAACATTTTTACTTCTAAATAATTCATGATTATGATAATTACTTGTGATGTAAATTTACTGGGCAACAACTGGAATGCATGTATTCAAAATCTAAAAATCATTTGCATTAATTGACGTAATTTTTTTCATTAATCTGTAATGACAGGTGTTTAAAAAAATAAATTCCATGTTAATAAGATTTTGCGGAGAATATTGCATAAGTAATTCGAAATTATCAATATGTTTTAAAATTCATGAATATTTATTTTAATTACTATGATTTTATAAAATTTACTTATCTGTAATTGTAGTTGTGTGTAAAAAATAATTTGGTAATCATTGATGAATATTTTATTAACCATTTTTTATTAGTTCAAAATGATTTTTTAAAAGCATGAAATACAAAGTGTATGTTATAAATTAATTACATTCTATTATAACCATGAAAATGTAAAATTCTGCTTAAAACATTACATTGAATTTTTGAAGTCAGATGTTTAGAATTTCTATTAACTCATTCAACTGAAATTGTTTTCATATAACCCAATTATTTGTCTCTATTTTTAATCAAAGAATTGTCAGAATTGATGAATGTTAATTTTTCATTTGTTACTTAATGTTATTTATTATAATGTGTATGCATATTGAAATATCAATATGAATATAAACTATAAAACTAAACTCTGGCAGGACAGACCACATGGGCCAAGGCCTACAGTGCCTATTTTCCTGACCAAGAGCCCCTGGGCTGCGAAGCACATGTCCCAATTAGGTGCTCAGCATAATGCAAAACACCCAGTGTTTAGTTCCCGAGCATGCTCATTGTGGACATAATATTACTAATAACCATTCCCCCTTTTTTAAAGAGATAAAACTAAATTTAAGTAAAAGATTCCATCATAAAAGAATTGTACTAGTAATTTTTTATGAGTTATTAATTCTGAATAAAAATTGACATTATTATAGGCATTCACAACCTATTCAAGTGCTTGGTTTGTTTTGCTTTGGCTGTAAATTTAATTGTAAAATATTGTAAGTTTAAAAATAGTTGTGTTGGATTCTCCTCCTTATTCAAGCCGAGCTGGCAGCCGAATGGTTAGCGCTCTTGCCTTCGGTTCAACAGTTCGTGGGTTTGAATCCCTCCTTGGGCATGGATGTTTGTAGTGGTTCGGAATCCACTTTAAACCGTAAGTCCCGGTCTAATTAGCCATCGTGTGCAAAAAATGACCGTTGAGCGACAAAGAAACCAAACCAAACCTAAACCTCCTTATTCAAATAATTAATAC
This sequence comes from Latrodectus hesperus, assembly GCA_037975125.1. Taxonomy (NCBI): domain Eukaryota; kingdom Metazoa; phylum Arthropoda; class Arachnida; order Araneae; family Theridiidae; genus Latrodectus; species Latrodectus hesperus. Next base: position 37,274 of record JAJQOW010000717.1, on the reverse strand, counting down.
TGTGAAATAATACCTAAATACTAGAAAATAAGTGTTATGCATGAAGTTTCTCCTAATTTATGTAAACAGCTCAATTTTTTTTTGTTTTTTACCTAGGCTGTTATTAACATCCTGCTGTTTCTATTTTTGTAATTAAATTGAATGAGTTTAATAATTCTGTATTTTTTTATTTTCAGAGTATTGCAATAAATGAAAATCTTTAACAAAAGGAGAAATTTGTTCCAGAGTACTAATTCGGAAGGTGGACCACAAAAATAAAAGAAAAAACTTGTAAATTAAAAATGTTAAAAAAAAATTTGCAAAAATTATTTTCAAATCTTAATAAAAGATTTTTTTATTTTCAATATTATCATAAATAAAAAATGTTTATTCCATTAATGTTTAGACATTTCACTTATATATGGCTTTTGTTGTGTTAATTTTTATAAGTAATAAAAAATATTAATCTGTATCCTTTTGTATCATTTTTCTCAACATCTTGTTCATGGATCCATTTCATTTATTTATGGCTTTGTTTTCTTAATTTTTATAAGTAATAAAAAGTGTTAATCTTTATACTTATCATTTTTCTCAACATCTTGTTGCATGGAGTTAATTGATTTGGAAAATAATTCTATTAAATTATCATAAAACTGGAATTCTTTTATACATTCAAGTTCAGTTTTAGCAATAAATTGACACTTGCAAAAAAAATTTATAAATAATAAAATTCCGTAATAACAAAAATTTTAAAAAAAGAATATAAAAGTTATTTAAATAAAATTTAGATTAAAATAAAACTATAAAATTAAGATAGCATTTTCAAAAAAATGATTTAAAATATGAGTTAGTAATTCATATTTTTTTAATCTTTATATAATTAAGAACTAAAAAAGTACTTAATGATATTTGACAATTACATGGATAACAATTGTCTTTTAGAATCACAAAAATATATTCAGTATTAATTTGATGGATTTCCATATTAACTTTAACAATATATACAATATTAACATAAATAATGAATTCAATATTTATAGAAATAAAAACCATAACCAGCCCTACGTCGGTGAAAGCGGCTATCGTCGGCCAAACGGCAAAGGGCCGATGGATAACCGTATATGGCCACGTACTGGCAATTACATGGGCCAAATGCGGCCAATACGGCATTGATGGCCACCCGGCTTTGGGCCAACAACGGACCGTACTGCCGGCCCAGCAGCAATGACGACGACCACTTTATTGACGGAGCCGACGAGGCCAAATAGCGGCGGGCCGCTGCTGGCCAAGACGGCTGACAGCAGCGGCCCGATGGATGCCCGGCATCTTTGTGTTTGCTGGGTACCTCCTTTCAGGAGCATCACATGAAAATGCCCTAATCTTAATTTTAAACTTTTTATTTTTATAAATGAAACCATTATTTTCCAAATCTTTCATATCATTAATAAAATCTGATAGAAATTCTTGCAAAGGAGGTTTAGAGGTACCGTAAAATAACGAAATCAAAAAGGGTTCTTTTAAGTAATCTTCTTCTATTATGCAAAGGATTGGCCAAAACTGCTTATTGTTACTTTTATAGAGGCTTATTCCATCTATATTAAAAATTTAAATTAAAGCATTCTAATGTCTGAACATCTAACATCGGTAATTTTCTTAAAATAGCATCATGAATCTTATAATTAAAATATTCCCCATTTCCCCCCATCTTTTGAATATTCACTTGTCTAGGTGTTTTTAAAAGAGTTCTGGTATCACATGGTAAATGAGGAAACCAAGACTGCATTCCTCTCAATAATTTGCTTACATTGCTATGAGGGACAGTTGGATAATTATTCACCCAATTACGAAGAAAGGTTTCTATATCTTCACTTTCAGGGCCAGAAATGTCATTTTGACCCTCATCGCTGTCTGAACTGAGAATATCTGAAGTATCATGAAATTCATTTTCCGCGTAACTGAGGTCTGTAAGATCTGGAGTTTGACAAATTACAGCATCATTAATGTTTGAATATGATTTACATGACTCATTTTTACTTATATTTGAATATAAATTACTTAGTGTCCCTAGCAATTTACTTTGATCATCAACTGTTACAAGGTTTGCATATTTTTTATCAGGTTTCAAATTTTTTACACAACTGGAATTAATATACTGAGCTACTTCTGCACATTTATGATTTAAAAGTGTCTCTTTACGTAACTTTTTTACTAATTGCTCTGCATCACGACGTATCTTCCATTTTCCATTATCCATAACAAAATCTAAATTATAAAAAAAGCTTTTTAAAAACGCTTTAATTGAACTTACAGAAAAAATCAACAATTATTATATTCTTCCAACTTTTCTTGCTAAACTAAAATTTTGTGATTAAATAGTTTTTAATTCTGCTAATTAAGAATTCGAAACTTTTCAGTTATTTGGCTAGAAAAAATTTTCATGTAATATTTTGCAAGTGAGCATATTTTATGTTTTTTTCAAATATTGCAATTTCAGATATTTTTTCATATCATCATTGAAACAACGAGATTTTATTAGTAAGAAATTTATGAAATTAAATTATATATTATGAAATATAAGACATGCTGTGACAAGATAACAAAATCTATTTATGCTCCTTCAATAAAATATGGAATATTTTTATGTTTCCTTTTTTAATTAATATCGCGCAAAATGGCTCACAACGTAATAAAAACTTTCTGCTTAATATAGCCAGAAAGACAATCATTATAGCAGTTATCTTACTTCAATAATTTCACACTATCACTTATTAAATTATTCGACTTTGAATTAACTAAGTAGTTGATACATTTAAGCGATTTTTTATAATTTTATTTATAATTGCAAGATAACAAGTAATGAGATACTTCAAAATTTTGTATTTCTAATAATTAAGATAATTTAGGAATAAGAAATTTTAAAATCAATTAATTTATAAATTAAAACATTCATTAATCGTTAATTCATTAATAATCGATGAAAAAATTAAGAATATTTTAAAGCGAATTTGCGAGCAACAGAGTTCTAAATTATAGACTTGGTCAGAATTTTAAAGCAAAGTTTCTGTCTAAAATAATATTTCACGAATAAAATCTATGTTAAACTTCAAATCAAAACACAATGAGAACTTTAAATTACACTTGAAACAAAATATAATTTATGCAAACAAATAAATTTTAATAAAATTAAAATAACTTACTTTTTATAAAACTGAAAACGAAAAAAATTATTTTCAATACTCTCACAATCTTTATCTTACTGAGTTCTGAACACCAATATTCTCGCATAACCTAATCAATAGTTCTCAAAGCTTGTAGTGGGAGTATTCAAAATAATACTATTGGTTAAAATTGCTTGTCAATCAATTCCACGCAATGTGAGTTTACCAATTTTGGCGTAATATTTCACAAAAATAAATGTTCTAACGCCATGAGTCCTTTTGTATTCAACACCAAAAAGGGTGCTTTCTGTTTCCTACCATTTCGTTAATCAGTAGCTACATACAATTACCCCCCGCAGTTTTAGAGCACGGGTGGAGGAAGAAAAGAGCTACTTCAAATGGTCGCCGAAAATGACACCGGAATCCCCCTTTGACGATCTTATCAGGTATTGAGGGAGAATATTTTACCCCTCTTCCGCTGATATTGAGAAAAACAAACATTTCAGAGTATGGTTTTTAATAATCACAATAATAATTTTATTATTAATCATAATAAAAAGTTATGCATTGCTCGCACACACATTGAATGATTTTAGTTTTCCATTAAACGGTCAAAAATAATTATGAATGTTTAAATAAAATTGGAAACATGAATTATTAAAAATGTATGTATCTATCATTTCAATTGCCTGCATAAACGAGCATGAGGTTTGTAAATTTCATTTTAATAATATTAGTCAATTTATTAAGATTGTAGTTCATTTATTAGTTTTTCAATAGCTTTTACTCCCTTACAAAACGTGGGTCAGTAGCAAACAGCCTTTATATATATATATATATATATATATATATATATATATATATATATATATATATATATATATATATATATATATATATATATATATATATATATATATATATTAATTTAACGTCAACCATATAATTTTTATTAAATGTATATTGTTTCCTAATTTCTTGTTTTGATGCTCATTAATACTTTTCTATTTCAGTCTCGCATGAAATTGCTTGCAGAAGGCAGATTTGATTTAATTGAATTAATTAGAAGTATATCGATGATATTTTAAGAAAAATATTGATGAGTTATATTTTTCAAAACTCAGCACGTGGTTATCTACAGATGTTTGCATAAACAGTTTAGATAGACAAAGCAGATTTTCAGTAGAAAATATAATGAGCAACGCTTCGCCAAAGAAAGCGATTGTAATTTACGTGTAATAATAAGCGTCCTTGTCTAATTGGTCAGAAGGCGTAAAAAATCTTGTAACAATCAGAATTAATTCATGACGAGTAAGTACAATGGTCAATTAGAAGTAAATAGTCAACTAAAGAATAAATTAAAAATTCCATTCAACACTGTCACCAGTTCTATTCTTTTATTTTCACTGTTGCGTCCATTGCATTCTAATGAAGATTTTTACATATATTTTAAAGTCTTTATTGGAATGAAAACATATTAGCTTATCATTAGTGGATTATTATTTTTATTAGATTATTATTTCGAAGATTGTAAATGGGTGAAATTAAAATTTTGATACCCCATACAGTTCCTAATGAAAGCTACTTTGAAATTATTAAATAAGAACTTAATTTTATGCGATTTTATGAAATTTTGACTCATTGCAAAATAAAGTCAAGATATTTTTAAAACATTTTAGCATATCTTTTATTTAATCAACTGTCTAACAAGGAAGCATTATTAATAGAAAATAAAAATTTAGTAGGAACAGTTTATCTGGAGCCGCGCGCGCGTAATCAAATCTTGCATTTACGTCACAAAAAGTACAAGTTGTGCAACATTTAAAGAATATTTGGAATAAATTGCTATCTTTTGGAAAATTCAGTTTAATCATAAACGAAGAAGAAAAATCTTATACGAAAGGCGGTGGAAATTTTACGATTGAAGATTTCTATAAAAATTTAAAAAAAAAAAAAAAAAAGAAAAGAAACAAGCAATGAAACTCATAAATCACTTATTTTTAATCAAAATGATATTGAATTCATTCTAAATATTTGTGACAATGAACGAAAACTCGATATAAAACATGATAGTTAGAGATTTCTGGGAAATATATACATAATTATCTATGCTGAGTGTGTGTGTCTTGATTGAAATTACAGTGGTTGTCTTGAAATCTCTCGTTACAGAAGTTAAAGTTGAAAAGGCATTTTCAGGTTTGATATTTATTCTCCGAGACAGGAAAGATGAGTAATCGGAATGAAATTACGGTAGAAGATATTTTAACAATTAAAGGCCATTTTAAGTATATAATAAATGTATTTTTTACATAATTATCACACAAAGCCAAGTGCACTATATGATCGGTATGTGATGATAATGTATGAATGGAAATCCTTTGAATCTAGCTGTCAAATCTCATTTTGATAATGGATAACAATGTCGATTCTCAACGTTCATATCGTATACATGCTGATTAATTGTATAAATTTACATACTGTGTATCAGTTAAAAAGAATAAAATCGATCTAATTTTGATATTATATTTTTTGATTATTATAGAATATTATTTTTAGAGCAACTAAGAATACACATAAAATAAAACTATTCATTTATAACTGAACCGCAAACGGTTATTTTTGGGTGAACGAAAACCGGAACTCATATTTTAATTGAAGAGGAAAGAAAAGAATACAGTTTGAAGTCTTGATTTAAAAATATATAGCTTCAACTTTTTACATACCGGAGATAATGGGCTTATTTATTGTGTCCAATATGAGGCTTTCTCATTGAGGCAATAGTCTTGGAAGTCCTCTACTATTATTACTTTCTTTTAATGCCAAAATCTCATCTAATGTTTTCTCATTCTTAATATTTTACTATTTTCATACCTTTCTTATCAAAAGTATGGCATTTGCTTCACACTTAACAACTTTTCTAGACAAATCTCGCGTACAAAAAATGAATCCTCAAACATAACTTTCATTTATATAAAAATGAATCTTACAACTTTTTTATATTTGTATTGTTGTATAGTATCCTCTGTTTTGTTTTAAAAGTATTTCATTTTCCGATTGAATTCTTCCAAAACAAGAGTCTTTAAAATAACTTCGCAAAATTTAATGTATAAAAATTCTAACTAAACACAATGTTAAAAGAAATTTTTAAATAACAAAGTGAAAATATTTATAAAGCTACCACCAATATTACATTTATGACTATAATATATTTATATATGAGTCGTATCTCTCAGTTCATTATATTTTTTACATTTTCTTCAATAAAGTAAATAAATATCTAGATGTTTGTAGAAGTATATATATATATATATATATATATATATATATATATATATATATATATATATAATCTCATATAACTTACAGAATAATTTGAAAGAGGATTGACTTTGTTTTAAAATACTGAGTTATTCTCATGAACATGTTTTCTTTCTTACTGTTAAATTTTTGATTTTTATAATAAGAAATATTAATTTTATAAAAATTTAATTTCCTCTAATTTTGGGTATTCTGGTTTCAGTATCAGAGTAAGTAATATATTTGAACGAAGAACAATATATATACAAAACAATTTATAGTATTTCAATCCTATAATCTACTTTTAAATGAAAATAGCGAATTTAAAGTTAAAATGCATATAGCCATTTTCCCAATCCAAACGGCAGGAATATAACATGCATTATTTACAGAAACCATTTCTGCTATTCGTATACATATGCCCTAAAGTAAGAAAAGTTAATTCCTTTCTCGACAAGGAAGCTGTTTCCCGCTCTGTCATAAAACAGCGGGGAGAAGATTTTCCAAGAATTTCCCCTATCTTAGGTTACCGTCATGTAAGATGAAAATCAGCCAAGTTTGGCTTTAAAAAATATTGGCGTTGTACAGTAATATTATAGGTGGCGTTGTGCTCAGAGCTTGATTTTCAGAAATAATAAAGAGTTTGAATAAAAATTAAAGAATGTTATGTAAATATTAATGAAATCAAAAGTGAGGTGCGAAAATTCTAATAAGTACGTGCTATTCACATGCTAAACATTAACAATCATAAAGAGCTGGCTTAAAAAAATAATCCCTTGAATACTGTGAAAAATTCTAAAGAAATTCAGAAAGGACTTTCTTTTGAAATTGTTCGACAATTGCTAAGGTTAGCTAAATTACATATAATCTTTCCAATTCGAAGAAATTTTTTTAATGCATAAAAGCAGTTTTTGCTAATTATATTCAATAGAAGTGTTTATTATATTACTGTCTTTTAAGCACTGTTATATCATATTATATATAGCAGTTTTTAATGTCACACTATTATATAATATATAAACAGTAAAAACCTGTATTTTCTGAAAAGTAGGTTTTTTTTCTGTAAAAAACATAGAGTTATGAGTTAATTTGTTTGCAGCACAGTAAAGATTGTTTTTATAAGAAAATGGTCTTTGCCAATAAAATTAAAAAAATTTCTGTGAAGTAAACAGATAATTTTTGTATTGAATTATACTTGTAATGTTTCTGATGTTTCTATGATTGATCCACACAATTTCATAAACACCATCTCAATCGACACATTTAATATTTGGCAACACGGGGCCCATTTACGTCGTGGTGGCCATCTTCAGATCTTCCTTCTTACTATCGGAAAGTAGTGAGTTTGAATCCAGGTATAACCAAAGATCCATCGTATTTACCACAGGCGATTAAAGCGCATTAAACAAGTCATGATTGCAATATCAACCGAAGCAAAGAGATAGGATATCGCATGTATTGGAGAACAATGCTTATAAGTTACGATGATTACTACTCGGATGCTGTCTATTTGACTGGTAGTGGCCAATTATGGGCTTAGGAGTACATATCTATGAAAGCATAAAGTGCAACACAACAAAACACCTTTTCAGAGAATTATATAGAGCCTGAAATTCAAATAGATAATTCGAAAAAAAAAATGAAATATACACAAAATAATCTTTAATATATACAATATATATATTAAAAATTGAATGACTGATAAATGAAGAATATATTCATTCTGAAATAACAAAACAAACTAATGAACTTTATATTCCCAGATGTCTATAATAAATTTTTAAAATGCAAATTTCTAATAATAAGATATATATTATTTTATTTATTCATTATTATTATTTTGAATCCTTATTTTTCACAACCTTTCATTTGAAAATTTTTTGTAAAATCAAAGTTTACATTTAATACTCAAATGTAAATTTGTTAACTAACAGTCAAAAAATACTAAGAAAACATAACAAATATAAAGGAATAATCTTTATAATAGAACTATTTCATTTAAATTTCTAAGTGTAAGAAAAATTTACAGAATATTGTGTCATGAACATTTCAAATTTCACAAAACAAGCACCTATAATTAATAATTTGGGATGATTATTAATAAAAAATAACTTTCTTGGTTTTGATGGCCGAAAACTGTTGGGCCATCAATGGCCAGAATCTGCTGGCCCACCGCTTATCATCCAGCTACGACTCGGTTAATTTTGGCCAGCACTCACCCGTGGCCGTAATGGCCGGAGCTGGGCCATCAAACAACCATGAGAGGCTTGCCGTGGCCAACAGAAAACCGGCTTGGCCAGCAGCGGCCCGGATTTTTGCCGGCTGTTTGTGTTTGCTGGGTTTTTGCAACAAACCCTTCAATTGCTGTAAAATATTTATTTTTCATTTACGTAAAATAGTTGAATTTGTAAATAATTTTTTGACGTATAATTTTGACGTAAAATACGTTTTTTAAGGATTTTAAGACTATCGAACATTTATACATATTCATTACAGAAAAAAGGTAGAATTTGTTTAACAGTAATGATTGTTATGGATGTACACAGCTTTTGTCAGGCCCATTTTCACATATGCCTGTGTGATCTGGTGGCCTGTTTCTGCATCACAGGAGCAATTTCCACCACGCCAACCAGAGCATTGGAGGTTGTGTTGGATATGACTCCCTTGGACATCTTCATCTGCAGCGTTGCAAGAATGAATGCATACAGAATGAAGCTGCAAAACCACTGGTATGACCAGCCTGTTGCCAAAGGGCACAAGGGCATCACCAGGAAAATTCAAGACCCTACTTTTCTGATGCCATCTGACATCATGGAAAAAACATACATGTTTGATAGGACATTTGATATAGTTTTTCCAACTAGAGAGGAATGGGATAACAACATGTTTGAAACTAAAACAGGAGATCTAATCTGGTACACAGATGGATCACTGAAGAACAGCCTCTCAGGTCTGGGAGTTTGTGGCGTGTCACCAAGAATCAGCTTGTCTGTAAGCCTTGGGCGATACGCTTCGGTCTTCCAGGCAGAAGTTTTGGCCATTATCCACTGTCTGCGACTGAATATGAAGAAGGGCTACTACGATAAGCGGATTCTCATTTTCAGTGACAGTCAAGCCGCTTTAAAAGCGCTTAATTCCTTCGAAATCAAATCTAAAATGATTCTGGAGTGTAGAAACCTTCTTACAGAACTGGCAACTAGAAACAGGGTGATCCTTGTATGGGTGCCAGGGCATAAAGGTATCGAAGGCAATGAAAAGGCTGATGAGCTTGCTAAACAAGGATCGTCTTTTGTTCCCATTGGTCCAGAACCTTTTTGTGGGATCAATTTGAAGACCGCAAAAACCAATGTTCGCAGATGGGAAAAACAGAAGATGTATGAAGCTTGGCTCAAATCTCCTGGTCAAACCCACGCTAAAGGTATGATCTGTAGGTCATCAGCGAGGATTTCCTATGAAATTCTTAGATGCTCTAGGCAGAAGATACGTTTAATCGTAGGCTTCATAACTGGGCACTACTATTTCAGAAAACATCTCCATAAAATGGGACTGTTTCAGCAAGATCCTATCTGCAGGAAATGTCATATGCAAGAGGAAACGGCCAAGCATATCATTTATGAATGCGAGGCTCTTGCCCTCCCTAGATTAACCTCTTTAGGCATCATCCATACTAGAGAGTTACACCTAGATTCCATTAAAGGGTTATCAGACTTTATTAATAAAGTGGGTGATCCGAGCAAATGGAACTAAGAAACATTGGGTTTGGAGTTAACAGTACAAAATGCTGATAAAAGCAGAGGTGCTCAATGACATACAAACCCAACTCGAAGAAGAAGAAGAAGAAGAAGATGTTCTTTGTTACAGTTAAATGTGTTATCTTATCCAATAAATTTTCTACAATTCTTTACCCATATTAATATAATTTAATAAATGTTTATCTTTTGCGTGTATTTCTTTCATTAAATTGAAATGTAAAAGAGATTTTTGCTGCATCAGCCAATTATTTGCATCATTACAATCCAGAACAACAGCCGGCAATATTTCTGTGTTTAATTTACTCATGTTTAAGCTATGATAATTTTTTTTAAAAAAATATATCCCTCCTAAATAAGAATAATGTAAAATATTTCATAAAATTAAAACTTAATTGTAGATATTACAAACAGACAAGTGAATGAAGCAATGAATATTAAAAAGACTATTAAGTACATCAAGTCGTAAAAATGTGTGAAATTATAGCTCTTTTAATTAAAAAAAATTTTGGCGATTTTTGTTTTCAATTTACAAGGCGTACATTTTAATCCGAAAGCAATAAATATTGAAAAATACCATCCTTAAAAAATAACTTCCCCTTCCAGATGTGCTTCCCCTACTCTAGTTAGCAGAATTCGGAACTCGCGAGTGCTATATTACTTTCTACCCCCTTAACAAATCCAAGAGTAGAAATGTATCGCGATATCTCGACGATAAAAGAGTTGAATATGAGCACACTTCTCGGAGTAATTATCCAACAACTCCTATTCTAGGATGTGGCGGCTTATCTTTATGTTTACTATATATATATATATATATATATATATATATATATATATATATATATATATATATATATATATATATATATATATATATATATATATATATATACATCAGCGTAGCAGTGAATACGCCTATAGCTCATCTTGGCGAAGCATATTTTTCGCCACAGTTCTCTTACGCCCCCTTTGCTATGCAATTCTTTAAATTTATCTCTTAAATTCCCATCTCAATTATCAAAATCAGAAACGGTGTCATTCACACACATAAAACAGCCAAGTTTAATAAATTAGAAATAGCAACCCTATATCACGCAACATTTATGGAAATGTTAGTTCGCCATTGGATGAGGTTTGTTATTGTTAACCAATCATAAGAAAATAGCTAGCAGCCCTAAAACATTCTTCCTTTGACGAAATGTTATTTTTCCTTTAGGTAATATTTTCTCGTAATCTACTGATCTCCCCCTAGAATCCCCATTAATAATTTTTAATGACTTTTATTATGCGTGGGGATGGTCGCTCGTATCGAATGATTGTTAGAGCTTTGTATGCTGTATTTAGGTTGCTGATTCTTTTATAATTCTCATACTCAACTTTATCTTCTTTATTGTGTATTGGATGGATAGCATCTCCCTCCCATTCAGTGGCTATTTGTTCCAGTATCCAGACATTAGAGATAATTTTATGAGTTTCTTTTATTATTTATTATAATAACATGTCTAGGTTATAAGAATTTGGAACTAGTAGGATATCCCTCTCAATTGGCGATAATTGCGACTTTTTTCGTCGCGAAGTGGCAACGAAACATGTCGCAACTTAGAATGGGCACTGATCGGCGAAAGAAACTGGTGTTTTCCCCGATTTCGAGTTAGTAAGCCTATCACTACATAAGAATACAACAATAAAAGCAATGTAAATAAAGCGTGTTGTTCCCCACTTCGATTTTAAATTGCTCAGCCTAACGGTATATAAGAAAACAGTAATCGTAATAATTGATTAAAGATTCTATTTAAATATATTATAGATTTAAAATTAAAGGAAATAAAGTAGCAAAAATAATTACATTTAAAAACATCTAGTTAAAAATAAACAAATAATGAATTTCATTGATTTAAGATGGAATGTTACAAATCATTAATTGCTATATAAAAGTAGACAAATCTAGAATAATTCCAAAAAATAGAACGATTCTATAATTTCGTTTATTATTGGAAATTTAAATACTTAATATACAATTCTAGGAATTCTATGCCTGCAGAAAAAAATTAAAATAAAATTCTTACTTTCATGTTTTGTCCAGCATTCTACATTCACATCAAAATCCAAAATGAATATAAAAGTCAGAGTTTAATTTCTGGCACGATATCCACAGCGAATTACAAAACGAATATAAAAGACAGGATTGTAATTCCTGCGCTATATCCACGGCGAAATAAAAAACGTGAATATAAAAGGCAATATTTATATTCCGCGCTACATCCGAAGTGAAATAAAAATAAATATGACAAAACAGGATTTAAATTGCCGCGCTTTACATCCGATAAAAAACGAACAATTAAACTAAAAATGTTGTTGCCACTGAAAAGAAGCATATATATGACGTAAAAATGGTGTAAAACACGAGACTAAAAAAGTCTAAAAAATAGCAAAACTGAATTTGGCAACACTATAATAAAAACAAAAACTGAAATTGGCCACACTACAATCAAAACAAACGACGCTTAATTTGGCGAGAAATCACTTAGAGGGGGATATCATACTTACACCAAGAATATGAACAATTAATTTGCAAACAGTATATGTATTTTAATGATTAGTTTCAGAATAAATTTCGTTCTATTCTATGTAAAACAATTTTGATGCAAATTCAAAAATAAAAAGTAAAACCAGTTATATCAAGTGATTTTAAAAACATATGTTTAAAAAAAATTTATAAAAATTTGATATTATTCCGTTATACCTCCCCCAATTGATCAACGATGATTACCAAACAGTTTTCGTCAGAAATAAACTGGCGTTTAATTAAATTTTGTCAATAAATGTTTATTTAGTTTATAAAATGTAAATATAAAATGTTTGTACAATTTTTAGTATTTTCTAAAAACCTTTCTAAACAATACATGGCACAAATATTTTCGATAGTAATTGCGATTTTTTCTTCCTCCTTGCAATGCAATTTTACCAAAAAATTCTGATATTGAGTTATAAGATCCAACTAACAATACAATTTTAACTTGAAATATAATGAAGTATGAAAGTACTTAAACTTTCAAATTGCTTTAAAATTATAGATTATTTTTAGAATTCTTAATAAGAACAAATATTAAGAATAAATGTAATTTATTGAATGTGCACATTGGAGAAGTAGAAAAAATGTGATACATACACGTATTTTTAAGTTATTAACAGCTTTGAAAAAAAATATAATATATAATATTTCAATTGCTTTTTTGTCGGTAACTTTTTGAATAAATTAAAGATTTTTTTAAAAAAGACAAAAATATAAAAGTTATATGTGCATTAAAAATTTGAATAAATAAATAAAGTAAACATTTTCTATAACAAAAATAAATCAAGTTCTAGTATTAGAAGGGAGAAAAAGCAATTGATTTTTACTACTTGCGTAAAATTTGAAAACCTAATAATGTGACTAAGCACATACGAATCTTTTCCAAAAGACACAAGGGCCCATCACGCACCATTAGGGATAATTTCTCATCATTTGTTTTTGAACATGTGTATCATTTTAAAATTTGACGACTTGATTTTATGATTCAATAATATATATGTGAGGAAAAAAATAGGGGATCACAATTTGATAAAAGCATTTCATTAGGACCACTGGCAATTTGTATCTCTAATTAATGCGCAAAGTTGAGCGAAGTCGAGTAAATGCAATGTCAATGAATTACAAGAAACCTCTATGTTACTAATTGAGTCCAAAATGAAGTTATTTTTATGATGTATTTTTTACTACACCATACTTATTTTGATTAAAAAAGAAAAAAATCCTTAATATATCCCATTATTATTTTGAAAATCATGAGGTACTTGGGTTGTGTTGTTGTTTCTTATGACACTTGGATAAGCCAAGCTCATCCTGCCGAAGGCTATGCCAATTTAAGTCAGAAGGTGCGTGTTTTTCATTTAACGAAAGCCCCACGAAGGTGAAAGAACGACTTTACTCTAAGTACTTCTCCGATAGATGGCACCACCAGAGGATCCACTCCCTCAATTTTGATATTGATCTGGAAGGAGAGGAAATTTTCTCCAGACCATTACACCCATGGTAACTGCTCAACGACAGGATATTCGATTCCACAGTTTAACGAGCACGTATATCGCCTGTACTCGGTGGATCTTTGGAGGCAATGGGAATCGAACACTGCTCTTCCGGGCAGAAGACTGATACAAGGCTTCCACTACCTTTCTTTTAAATGTATTACATCAGAACATTATAATTCAAGTTTTCCTTCGATTTCTATCATTTAGTTTACTACACATGTCAATATATTTTCATTAAAGACACTAAAATTTGCAATATTAAAATGCAAAGCATTAAATAAAATTTGTTAGATATTTTAAATAAAAAGAAAAAAATTGTGAAACTGAAATAATTTATCTCTGTTTCCTTTTAAATAATATTGTTAGAAACTGCCGTTGATTGGCAGCAGATACAATTGAGATTAAAGTATTTGTTATGTTTAGTTGTACGTGTATTCATTTGATCTCTTTAATTGCATCGGTTAATAAATTTCATTTAAACAGATTAAATTGTAATAGATTAGTTATTCAAATGTATAAATCGTTACATTTTTAGTTACTGCTTATTAATAGCATATAGCCGTCTGATGGCTATTAGCATATAGCCGTCTGATGGCTGTCCATTCAAAAGGAGTGGAATTTCACTCTCATTTTGACAAAACTCAACCAATCTTTAAGATATAAATTCACTCTTTTGAAAGATGTGGGTAAACACTCTTTTTAAGGGGAGTAAAACAACAAATCGCTTAATAGGGTTAATTAGATATAAAAAAAGAGTGGATTTCACAATCTTTCATAGAAGTTTTGCTGATTTTTTTATGTTGACAATTTTATAGAAATTAGATTTTCAATTCTTCATTTTAAGGAGTTATGTATTCTTTTCGAAAATTATAATATAGATGTGCTTTTTTTATTCAACAATATAACACATAAATGATTTTGATAATTATAGTGGTTTTTAAATTACATACAATATCAAGCAAATTGTTCAGCCATTTATTACATTAACTATATCTAATTTTACGTGTGAGTGTAGCACTCTCAATAAAAAATTGTCACACTATTTAGTCTTCATTAGTTAATTATGAATTCATTAAGTACAAAATTAATTTTTACAAACATTACTAGTGCAGCAAATTTTACACAATTTAAACAATACATAAATATATTTGATAAGAAAATATAATTCGAGTTCTTTTGAAAAAAAAATCATTTATTTATAGGACAGCTAAATATTTATTTTTGAAGTTAAAGGAGGGCAAAACAAATATTTACAGATTGCTCTGTTGAACAAAACTGACTTTTGTTTTTGCAAATAAATCTTATTTTATGAATTATTTTAATTTCCAAGTTTATTTTAAACTGAAAATAACTACAAGGAAACTAAGAAAAAATTAAAAATAAAATGCAAGATGATACAAAAACATTTGTTAAATTTTTAATATAGAAAAAAAATAAATAAAAATATGTATTACTGAAGTTCTTATGTTTATGATGTCAAATTAATATTGGAACTTAATTCTTTGAATTGAAAATTTAGTAACACAAAATAAGAATGTTATAAAAATTAGAATAAAAAGATAATTTACATTTTAATGCATGCATCTTGCAAAATTTAGATCTTGATCGTATCTATATGCGATCAAGATCTAAACCTTACTATTAAGGTATGTATTGTTTCGATTAAAGTCCCAGCTGGACCATTTTTTAATTTATAAATCATATAGTCTGTGAAAGCATAAATACAGTAAGTTTATCATCATACTTAATATTAAATACATGATGACATTTATAAAAAATACCGAACGCTTTTCAATCTTACATATATGACACCAATGCATTCCTTGTCCACAGATAAAAAGATTTCATATATTCAGGTCTTGCTTATGACCACAGCAAAGCAAGTGTTGTTGACTACTTATGAGCGCTGTTCTTCTTCTAAAGATATCTTCAACTAAATCGGAAAAAAAAAAAAAAAAAAAAAACCATTATAATCAAAATTTTTTCTAGCAAATTTCATTCTCATTAGTGTCTATATGAACTTTAACATTAAAATTTCATAAGAATAATACTTCAAAAAAATAATAAGTAAATAAATAAAGCCTTATTTTGCTGCAAAGGAGTAATTAACAAACTTGTTAAATATTATTTAGAATTTTACACAAGCATTTTTAAAAATGGAAATAGTATTATTACAATGACTTACTCCAATAAATTTCAACATGCGTTCTGATATTCGATATGATTTCTGTATCAAACGGTCAACACTGTGCTAAAAAAGTATTTGAAAATTTAAATTTTTTAGGCAAAATTTAAGAAAGTAGACTTTGAAATTTAATATCATACAAAATATATAATTTATTATTTTATTGTCATTATTGTGAGCGGTTTTTATTACTATATTTATATTATTGTGAGCGAAATAAAACAAATTTATCAAGATTTAGATTTTGCTATTGCAGTTCAAAATCTAAATCTTTATAAATTTATTTATATTTTCCTTTTTTCAATTCTTATTCACTAGTAGCACAAACAACTAGAATTCTTGATTAATTATTAGAATGAAAATTTTGAAACAAAAGCAAACAAAGTTCTTAGAAATAAAATAATATCATAGTATTATATAAATAGTGAAAAAAGATAATTATTTTCAGAATAAAAACTATTCGAATTATTATCTGAATATATAAATATAAATTTCAATCAATTTATTTAGTTGAATAAGTAAATTGGTAATTATCAAAAAAAAAATGGAAAATTTTAAGAACATATATTAAAAATATGCCGACCGATGGTTCAGTGGTTAGCGCTCTTGATTCCTGAGCTGTGGTTCCCGGTTCGAATCCCGGTTAGGGAATGGATGTTACTTTCTCTCTGTGTTTCTCTGTCCTTTCTTCTGTAATGATGTATAAATGTGGCCCACCCTATAAATTTGTGCTGGTATAGCGCGAACAACGCTACTCGCCTCCGTGACTTGGTTCACAGGTGTCCGCTGGGTAACGATAAATGAGTAGCAATTTCTGGCCTTGTTGTGGCATAGGGTTCGTCACCCAAGTGCCTGCCATTGGAAAAAAATATTAAAAATATAACTTATTCAATGCAATTCGTTTAAGAAATTTACAATCATCCAACAATCGAATGTAGTTGAAATATTATACATACAGTTTTACATATTATACATATCTTTTTGCTAAATTTGCCTTAAATTGGTGATAAATTACCCAAACCCATATTTCTGTAAATGTAATTTGAAGATTATGAATCTTTAATTAAATTTTAAAATCAGTCCATTCACAAGAAAAAGAAATGCCCAGAAGATAAAAACAATGAATTTTAATCTTATCAGGCAAATTATTCAAAAGTTTTGCTATTAAAGAAGACTTTCCGCATGAAACATAAAGAAAATTATTTAAATAAAGGATAATAATGCAGAAACTAGTGTTTTATGAATTTCGATAAATAAACATATCTATTTTATAAATAAAAATTAATACCCCTAACACCGAAGGAATTCGAGATATTTCAATACGTTCGAATAATCAAATTTGTCTCCAAAATGCGATAACGATTCGTTTGGGGTTGCTAATAATCATAATAGAACAATGTTCCTTGAATTTATGGAACACAAGGAAATGGCAGTAGATCAAAAAAACATTGAGATAAAATATTATTATTTTCTCTCTTTATAGTAAATTTAGAAGTTTCTTACAAAACGCATTTTATAATAAAAACCAAAACTGTTGAGAAAACGGTTGAGATCACCTTCAATTTTTTGTTAAAAATAAATTTTCTTCGAATCAATATTCGAACAAATGAAGTAACAATTTCATTATAAGAAATTCAATAATATTCTTTTAAATACAATATTGGGTATTTGGTCACTAATTTTTTTATATTCTATATAAATAAAATTTTGTTATTCTGTTTGTCAGCGGAATTTTTATCCGTGGTTGAATTCAGAAAAGAACTGAAGTGAAACTTATATCGAGAGCTTCCTCTCCTACTGATTTAAAATAAAAATTGTTTCATTTCGAAATTTTGACAACCTCACTTATAATTAATTAAAATTGTAATTAAATCTAATGTGTTTGCAATCTGTAGAGTTGTAAAATTTGGCTCTGTATTTTGAGGTACTTTCACGTCTTCCAAAATTCTCAGTTGTGTGCTGAGTATAGAGAGCCAAAACTATGACTTCGGATTCCCCACTTTTTTCTACAGAACCAAATACTTTTTTGAAATAACGACATTTACTTCTACAAAACTTCTTTTTTATTAAATGTTCCTTAGAAACGCTTCCATTCAGAGAGTAGGAAATGGCTTTGAAATGTAAGATAAATGCAAAATAAAAATTTAAGAAAATTAAAAAGAAAACCAACAATGCGCAATATAAATTATATTTATAAAAAAAGTTTTTAATGAATATTGTAACGAGAAATATATTTTACAGCGAAATTTCTTAAGTGTGTGGGTGTGTGTATTCTGTATGATTCTATTATTAATGAAAGCTTATTAATTTCTTTTTATTTTTTTTCATTATTTCAATTTTTCCTTCGTTCTGCCAAGATAACTCTCCCATTCAAATATTTTAGGAAATTTAATCTTTTAAATATTTAAATGAATGATATCATAGCTTTATTAACAGTTAATATCATTGCTTTACTAATTTATTTGTTTTAGAAATAAAATTAAGAGAAATTGTTCTAATATGTACTGTATATTACATAAATGAAATAAGTATAAAATTGAACAATTTTAATTTTTCATATAATTTCATTTTTTATTACATTATTTTCTAAGTCAATTTAAATTCTAATTACCATAAATTACAATAATTAAATCATTTAATTAAAAAACTGTTATAAGCTTTACGTGGGTTTTACCAACTAAGAAAAATTAATTTCACTTGATGAATTCCCTAATTATAAATAATTATAATCGTATTAGTTCCATAAAACTAAAATAAAAATCGTGTAAAACTTAATTGATTTTATTCTCTTATTCGTATTGTGTGTTATACTTCAATTACAGATAAATTGAAGTTTTATTTGTAATAGTTTCCAAAATATAAGTTCCTGCAATTTTGATTTCCTGACTGACTTATGACTTCCTTGCGATTTTATATATTTCACAATAAAAATATTCCTTTTACATTTTTAAATTAATTTATAAACGGGAATTTTTTTTTTCGTGATTTCAGTTAAAAATAACAATGACATTCATTTAAAGTATTCCATTCATTAAAAAAAAGTCTTTCATATCTAAGCTTTTTATCCATAAATATAAGTCATATAAGTTAGTATAATATCCAACCTGATATATTAACTTTTGGTTTCTATAATTTCGAATAAGTCTTCAAATTTGCAGTTTATTCTTTCTCTGTACTTTCTCTCATTTCATTTGAGGCCTGTGTGCCCTTTCTAGGTACTCTCTTTCTCTCTCTCTCTCTTTCTCACTCTTTCTTTCTCCTTCGGTACTCCTTCAGTATTCATTTTGCAAACTGAATGCTTACAAAATGGCGATCTACTCATTATTAATCTGTACGATGTGGAATACTTAAAATTTTATTCCTTGCTTGTGAATCTCGACCAGCATCAATAGACAATCCATTCTTTTCATCTATCTTAAGGTGCAGAGATCGATTCCCGCAATTGTTGATCCATAGCAGCTGGATGTTTTATGGCACTTTTAACAGTGTATCGTACCAGCTGAATGTTGTTGCAAATACCTTTTTCCCGTAACATTTTTTTTCTTGGTGGAAAAATAATTTCATGTTTATTAAACCATATACACAAACAGGAAGAATCGGATCACAAACAGGAAGAACAAATCACAAATAGGGAGAGCAAATCACAAACAGGGAGAACGAATCACAAACAGGGAGAACAAATCACAAACAGGGAGAGTAAATCACAAACAGGGAGAACGAATCACAAACAGGGAGAATGAATCACAAACAGGGAGAACGAATCACAAACAGGGAGAATGAATCACAAACAGGGAGAACGAATCACAAACAGGGAGAACGAATCACAAACAGGGAGAATCTGGGAAATTCTCAATCTCTTATACTCTGATAGACATGCAGCATGAATTCTGCTGAATGAAATGTTCGCCAAATGTTTTAGCCACATTGTAAGACCAATTTGGAGAATAAATATATTTGAGTTACTTTATACGAATATCAAATCACTTAGTATAATCACGAGAGAAATATCGTGTAAATCTAAAATTAAGATAGCGTAATTGTACTTTCGTAATAAATAATAAGCCCCTATTCCCCCTAGTAGATTAAGCCCTATTCAGCTGTTTCTTCTCCATTTTAATTTATTCCGCTAATTTGCTTGCACTCATCTAAATTATTTTTGAAATTACGCGGCTTTAAAGAAACACATTTTGTTAACGAAAAAATATTTAAAAACGAAGATAAAAGAAAGAGAAAATACATTATCCTTTAATTTGTATGTGACTGTATAAAATATATTTATTTATATTATGTATTTAAAATCTCATTAAAAAAACTTCATAATCATCAAAATACTGTAATAATAATAGGGTTAAGCAACAGAAAGATAACCATAATTTATTACTGTGTCATCAATTGGTCCATTGCAATGTATGTATATAAAAATGGGTAGTTTTTCAGGAATTCTCTTCAAAGTAACCATATTTGGGTGTAGACCAATGTCATATCAGAAGGTAAAAAAATTCGTTATTCGAAGCATTCTAATCCTATCCGGTCGTTTAAACGAATGAGAACAAATTAGCATATCAGCATTCAAATAAACATATTTTATTATTTTCACAAAATATATGCAATTTAAAAATTAATCGAAATATCATCACTTTTTTGCAAATCATTAATTTTACCGATTCGGAATCATCGCAAACGACCTTATCTCGAATGTGAGAATCAAACCAATAAAACGCAAAACTGAACACAAAAGGGCTAATTATTCAACAAGATCGGGTGCGTAGAAATAAATTAATAATTTTGTATTATCATTAAAAAAAAGTATATTTATTTATTTGTAAAAATTAGAGAAATTTTGTAAAAATATTGATAAATTAATATAGTAATTGAAACGGGTTTTATGAAAAATTTATAAGCGAGAAAGAGAAAAATTTTAAGTTCAAAATTTAAGTGAATGAGGATTAATAATTTTACTGCGCTCCGTCTATATTAAAAAAAATTTTTTTTCTTTCTTTTACGAACAAAAGTTAATTTTTAAGAAAAAAGTAAAACAGCTTTCTGTTAAAGTCACAAAAAATTAACTTACTTTAAGTTTTGTACTTTTTTCTACAGTAAGTTAATTTTTGCAGCTTAAGTTTTTTACTTTTTTTTACCGAAATTTATTTCAATTTTAGCAGGGAATATTGTATAAATCGATGGAAAACTATATTTTTAGGTAAAAATTAAGTAGGAAACTATATTTTACTGAAAAATATTTTTTTTAAATGTAATACATTCGAAAACATACCTTCACAGCAAAGAAATGAATTATCTAATTAATTTATTTGATAAATACTGAATTTTTTTATTTTTAGATATATGAATTGTTAAATATTGAAATATTAAAGTCAAAATTTTAAAAATAATTTAGAGCTAAAATTTCATTAAATATATTATTTTTTCATAATATGAAATCTTTTTTAATTAAAAAAATTACGTGGAGTAAAAATTTTATAAAGAATATCCAATGATTAAATATTAACATTATTTTAAAAATAACCAATAAATTTTTTTTTCCAAAAATATGTGTTTGGTTACAGTATTGTTATTTAAATACTACTGCACAGACGCAAAATATTAACTACCTACACTCACACACAGTATATATAAATATAGTTCCTAGCAAATACTTAATACAGAGTACAGTGTTTTCCTTATTTAAGTATTAAGCAATAATAAAATGATTAAAGCTGCTAAAATAAAATAAACCCAAGCTTGTTATTTTAATATCTATCACACACACACATATATATATATAGTGTGTGTGTGTGTGTGTGTGTGTGTGTGTGTGTGTGTGTGTGTGTGTGTGTGTGTGTGTGTGTATACAACTTTATCAAGAAATAAATTGAGAGTGAGGAAATAATTTTGAAATATATATTTAGTTTAATCAGATAATAAGGAATACCTAGTGTTTGTTTTGCAGGTACTTAAGTTGATGAATAATTAGTTTTGTTTTCCAATATTTAATCAATTTATTATCTTTTAAGAATAAGAAAGTTAAAAATATTTTTCTTCATCTTATACTGAAGTAATCTGTTTTGACATGGCATAATCTGTTCATACATAGCGGAGCAGACAAGCCGTGGACTATACCTAAAGGTTAACGGGTTTGGAATATTCGCCTATCACTTTAAGCCAGGTGATGTGTCGAGGTCACACCAGAGCTGGCACCCTCTTCTCCACACCTAAGCCACACCAGAGGAAGGACTCTGGACGTCACAGATCAGCGTGGACGCGTCTCGAACTCAATGAGCTCCAGCAACCCCGTGAGGGAGAATGTGGCCACCTCGCCATTCATGGGTCGCGGCAAATGATGATTTACTTTTCTGAATTCAACAGGAATTTCGACATGGCAGAGTGGACAATGTAATGACCAAGGAATGTTGTCAGGCATTAGGAAGTAACATTTAGCAAACATATTAGCCAACAGCGAAATAAATTAAAATGAATTTAAATTAGATTATAATTTATACATAATATGTTTATATATTTTAAATATGCATTATATCTTCTTCTTAACTGGCGTTACAGCCCTATGCAGGCCTTAGCCTCCAATACAACCTCCTTCCACTTTTCCCGCTTCAGAGACAAATTTTTCCAATTCTTTATCTTCATGGTCTCCAGGTCCTTTTCCACATTATCAATCCATGTTTCTCTGGGTCTCCCCTTCTTCTTACTATTGAATAATTTACCATTTGTTATCCTTTTTATGATATTTTTTCATCTCTGCGGTGTACGTGGCCAAGCCACCGTATTCTTTGTGCTTTAATGAATCGCACTATGTCTTTGTTTCTCACTAGGTGCATTAATTCTTTATTATTTCTTCTGATCCATACACCATTTTCAAGCCTTGGTCCATAGATTTTCCTTAAAGTTTTACGTTCGTTCAAAAATTCTAATATATTCCGATTCCCTTACATTCAATGTCCATATTTCTCCGGCATATGTAACGATTGGTCTAAGGAGGGTTTTATAGATTTGCAGTTTTGTTTTTCGTGATATCAATCTATTATTGAATAACTTTTTATTTGTGTAGAAAGCTCTATTACCAGCTTGCACTCTCTCGTATATTTCATTCTGTAGGTTGTTGTCGTTGCAAATAAAAGTTCCACGATACTTGAATTGTGACACTCCTTCAAAATTTTTACCCTCGATTTCAATACTTTTTGGTTCCCTTCTAGATTCGTTGGGCAATATTATCAAATATTTGGTCTTGCTATGCATTATATATTTTAATAAAAAATTTAGTTTAAATTTAAAGTAAAGGAAGTATTCGAAAATAATAACATTTTTGTGATGCATGGATAAAACTCTCTTTTGACTTACAAATGAGTTTCTTTTTATTGTTTTTTTTAAAATTTAGTTTAATTAAATTAGTATAAAACAGTTTTTAAACTTTATCTTGTCTAATATTTTTTAGTGTTTCGTGCTTACACACCAGTATCAGAACAAAAAAAAAATATTGTAAGGAAATTTCCGAAATTTGTAATTTTTTTTCGCTTGTATGTATTCTATAGATCCGAAGTCCTGTTAAAATTTCCGATAATTTATTCAATTCAAAACTGTAGTTGCTTTATCATAAGCTTTTATAGGAGAAACTGTCTCCCAACGAATATTACCAGTCTTTCATATTCAAATGATAATAATTCTTATAAAGCATGATGATATTACTTTCGTACATGTTCATAACTAATTGTTAGTAATAATAATTAATTAATTGTTAGTAATAACCTATATAAAAAGATTTTAAAACTGTATGAAAAGTTGAGAAAATTACTTTATTGTAACTTGACAAAACACAGATCAAATATGAACTTATATAACAAACATATTGCTTCCCTCTTTCATTCACAGATTGCGATGATTTTGCCGCGTATCACTTCGGGTGATAAATACCCAGACCTTGAAGAAAAGAATTAGAAGAGAGCAGACGAAACGTGCTAAAGATGAAGGAAAATAAATGATGATAAAGGAGGAACGGGGGAACTACGGTAACAAGAAAATAGATGAATTGAAATGCTTCCGAATTTTGTACTAATTTAACAACACTTATTTAATTTACAAGGTAAACACGCAAGTTCTTACCGTTTATAATAGCCCTTAAGAACATGACCTACAGAGATTAACTTAATTGTTAGTTCTGGAAGTAATCACCATCGGCATCCAGAATCTCCTGCCAACGACGTGTCTCCAGATGTACAATCAGTCCCCTTGCGGTAAGTCTCGGGGTTTTTGGAAGACCGTGAATGTTTGGTGTAAGTCTGCCTTTTTAGTGAAGCATTTTTCACGAAGATGATTACCCAAGTAAGGGAAGAGATAGTTATCGGATGGTGCAAGGTCAGATGAGTAAGGAGACTGGCAAAAAGTCTCACAATCAAATCACTGTATGTTATTCCTGGCCACCCATGTAGCATAAGGCCTCGCTTTATCGGCCAATAACAGTTCACCCTTGCGATTAATCAGTGCTTGTCTCTTCTAATGCAATGCCTTTTTGCACACATTCCAACAGCTGCGAGTACAGGTCCGGAGTGATCGTTTGACCCGTTTATAGCAGCTCATAGTGACCACTTGATGACTAGTCCACCAGACATCAACTTCATCAGAGGGACAAATTTGACGATTTGAATTTGGGAAACCAATGCCTTGTCTTGCGTTCATTCATAGCACTATCCCCAAACGTTTGACGTATTCGGCGACTTGATGCAGCAGCTGATAAGCCCACTTTTCAGTCTTAAAGCAAGGACGAGGGGTTCTGCCTTTGCGGCGGAGTTCCTGTGCCAAAGGCACGCACCTCCAATTTAATTTTGATTAATTTTACTAGCATTTGTGTTAGTCTAATTTATTTGTAATAGTGATAATATATTAAACATGAATAAAAAAATGAAACAATTTAAAAGTTATATTTAATTTATATAGCTTTTCATTTAAGTTAAAATTTAATATTAATTTATTTTAAGTTTATTTAGGGGGGAATCGGACGGGTTTTAGTGCGGATCGAAATAGTATTTCCATCACTCCGCCGACAGAGCTTTATTGAACTCTGACAAGGACTTTTACAAATGGGAGTTTTACAGTTTCTGCTTAACATATACAGTATAATACTGTTCTTTTCTTTGATACATACAGTTTTACGGTTTTAGTCTTGGCTACAATATGTTAGTTTATGTACAATTTCAAAGTTAGTAGAATTATTTACGATTTTTCAATATCTATTTACAACACAACACAATTTAGAAATAACTATGTACAATATAACACAATTTAGCATTTACTATGTAAAATACATTTTAAACATTAAAATTGTAAATGCATTTGGCATTAAATAATTGGAAAGGAAAGGTTTTCTGTAGTATTTGAAATAAATACAAAATATATTATATAAGTTAATTACATATAATGCATTGCTGGACAATTGCTAAGGACGGATAACACTATGATTCATAGCAACCACAAAATGAAAGGAATCAAAATGTGGAAAATTAGAATAAGTGTGGGATATAGTAAGACGAAGTATGCGTATGCAAATTTTTTTCCACGTCTTTTCATCACGTGATAGCGTTCATAAGAGCTTTAAAGGTTTTGACGCGTGTGGACAGTTATTGTTTCAAGTCAAAGTTATTCAGGAAAGATTTAATAGACGAACTTGAAATTTTTGGCATGTCTACCCAACATTACTTAGATGATTTTATGCGTGGTCGAATTATTGGAAAGATCGAAGAAGGGCGAAAAATAACACATGTTGCCTTGGAGTTCAACATCGCTCACATCATTGTTTCACGGCTGTGGAAGTCATTTAAAACTACTGGAATGTGTAGTAGGCGGCACGAGGGAGGTAGTGTTAGAAGTAAGACGCCTGCAGAAGACAGATATATCGCCCTATCAGCAAAACAGAACAGGCGCACCACAGCTCAGCAGGTGGCAAATCTGTTTCTTGCTGCCTGAGGAAATCAGATCTCCCAAAAAACTGTTGCCAGACGTTTGAGAGGAGGAGGTCTATATCCCCGCAGATCTGTTGTGAGTGTCCCATTGACCAGACAGCACCGTACTGCCCGTTTGCAATGGTGTCGTGAGCATCGCAATTGGATTGAACAGGACTGGGCATGCGTACTATTCTCAGATGAGAGTAGGTTCAGTCTGTCACCGGATTGTAGACGCCAACTGATCTGGTGCGAGAGTGGTACTGTTTATTGTCCAGGAAATATCCAGGAAAGGGATTGATATCCGACTTGCAGTGTCATGGTGTGGGCCGGCATCCTGATCAATGACCGCACGCCCCTACATGTGGTTGCGAATGGGACTATGACGGGCCAACGATACATTAATGAAGTTCTGCTTCCTCATGTTCGTCTTTTCCGTGGTGCTGTTGGTGATAAATTTGTTTTTATGGACGACAACACAACATGCCATCGAACACTCGCTGTTCAGGATTGTCTAGACAGCGAGGGAATTTAACGCCTCGTATGGCCATCACGTTCTGCAGATCTAAACACCATTGAAAATGTGTGGGATGCTTGGGGAAGGCAAGTTGCTGGTCGAAACTATCCTCCGACAAACAAGAACTCCCTCATCCGTGCACTCCCAGAGGAATGGGATAAATTGTCTCAACAGCTGCTGGATAATGTTGTGCAAAATATGATACAACGTGTGGATTCATCACACTCCATGGTGGACGTATCCTGTATTGATACCTTTCTTCAAGGTGCCTGCTGACTTTTAGATGCATTGTTCCATTTTTCCATATGCAGCATCAAATGAACATTTTTTTCTTTCAGATGTTTCGCAGCTTTTGTACTTTCCAGAGCAATAAATATTCTTTATTCTAATGTTTGAACAGTGTGGCCACTATATTTTATCCTACTAGGCCTCATACTTCGTTTAATGTTATGCTACATTGCAATTTGTGATCCGTCCTTAGCAATTGTCCAACAGTATATTTATATATATAACTTATACTATTATCTATTATATCGGTCTTGTAATATCTACTGAAATGAACACACAAATAAATCACAATTATTTAAATTCTTGAACTGAGAGATTTTTGTATTTTTTATTCTTAGTCATCATGATGATTTTCAAACTCTTCTGGAAGAATTATTTAATATAGCTTAAAAATACTGTTGTTGTTGCATGCCCCCAAAGGCCAGCAGCGCTAGACCAGGTCCATCACGTTGTACACTCTACAATAATCCAAAACCAGAAGAGGGTCGTCAACCAAGTCCTGCCTGGAGGCACTCAAGGATATTTCATGGATGGGAAAAAATTGCAGCCTCTGTTAGTCATTCGACCAGAGCACCTAAAAATAAGAAGAGGACCGAGTGTAAAAATACTAAAAATACTTATTCTTTGAAATTAAAATATCATTTTTCTGCAAAGTAATCGGAATTTATGACATTTCCCATCATACATTGGGGATAATACATATATTTACAGGATTATCCACATATTTCAATAATTTATCACATTTACCGAGTTTAGTGGGGATTATGTATAATTATTGGTTATTATACATAAAATTGCCGGATTAGTCACTTTTACCGTAACACTACCTTATGGTTTTAATCTGAGAACATTTCTCTGAGAAAATTTTCAATTTATTTTTAATATGTTCAATAAGACATTCTTATGACTTTAAAATATATTTCTTAATTAAAATAAGAGCTGATTAAAGAAAAAAGAACTTATTTTTATTGAATCATTTTATAACATTCAAAAATATTACTAATCTGTAGCTTTTTACAAAACATAATAATTTTGCCTAACTTCATTATATTCCTTTAAAATGATTTCTAAGCTAAACATGCTTTCATTATATAAACTGAAATGTAAAGATGAATATATATTTTTATCCCATACTTGATTTATCTTTTTTATTTGTCAAAGTGGTCTGGAAAAAGAACTTCTTATATTCAGTGAAGGGTTTTTCCAATCTCTAGTATTCAATACAGCATTTAAATATTCTATACAAATGCCTAACCAATGTTTTTTTTTTCATAAATTTTAATTTCTGCTGTAAAAAGTGGATATGAGAAAACAGTTTTTATACAATTAGAAATAACTTGTGTATATAATTGACATAGTATACTTTACAATGCCTTGGGTGCGTTATTTACAATCTTTTCATTTAAAATAAAATCCCGTGGTAAAGTTTTCTGATTTGCTTATTGAAGGCTTTATATCAGTGATTTAGTTGGTATTTAATATAACATCTGTTATTCTTCAAATCTGTTTTGGAATATATTTTCTTCTTATAACATTATAGGACATGGAGATTTTTTTCTAAAAAATCCAGTTCCGGTAAGGATTCTTGTTAATTCTTTGAATCACAAATGAGAAAAACTAAACACTAGAATTAGAAAATAATCAAAGTTCAGAGATCTAATAAAATGTACTTTTTATCATTTGAAAATAGGAATATTTCCAGATGCCAGTGTACATTATTATAGTTTTTGATCATGTTGGGACTAACTCAATCGCAGAATCAGAATGCACATCATATGCACCCTCCTCTAAATGGTCAGCTTTTGGTTTATTACAGCATATAATCATTCAAAATACTTTTGTTTTCCATGACTTCTAATACATGGACAATAACAAGACAAAAGGTAATAAACTGTATTTTTAATCACAAAATAATTTACTATAAAATATGTGAAATAAATTTTTGTAAGCATAAGTAGATATTTCTAGTTCAAAGAATTTTTAATCACTTTTATTTCTAACTTCATAATAAATTTTACAAAACCACAATCTTATAAATTGTGTCTGCATTTCACTCAAGAAAAATCATTAGATATGTTTTCACACTAGCAACAAACTCTCTTGATTGTTAAACAGTTTAACCAAAAAAGAAATTTTTTTAATTAATTTAAACTAGTAAAATCCTAGCTGGAATTTGCATAATCTTGAAAATCACTTCAGGGATAAAATGTTTTGTATAATAAACAAAAAAAAAACATTTTTTTGTTTTTTTTATCAAATATGTAATTAATAAGGCATTTCTTGCTCATATAGTTTATATCATTTTTTTTACATACAATTTTAAAATAATTACTTTAAACATGATTTGAAAGAATGAAATTTTTGGTGAATATTTGTTTAAATAATAAAATAAATACGAGTGGAAGTTTCAATATATTCACCAATACCTTACCAAAACTTTGATTTTATTTATTTTCAATAACTTTGTCTTTATTAATTTTTTCATGTGTTATACAGTTAATTTGCAATTATTATGAATTTTAAGAAATTAATAAGAAAAATATTCTACCTATATTGAGATTGAACATCAGTAACTATAACTATACTTTATTATAGAATTATTAAAGATAAAAGCAATGTCGCAATTTCTAAAATGTAGTTGATTAAAGAATTTCTGGCATATTTTATAAACACATTTTATTAAATGGTATTTTAATTTCCTTGAATAGTTTCATTTATATTAATACTCTTTCACTTTAACAAATATATTATTTCTGACTATTGAAAATGCATGATTAACTATTTCATTAATGGTACTTTTTTTAAATGCATTAATAATTTTTTTAAATGCATTAATAATTTAAACATTAATTACTATGCCAGGTATTGGCATAGTAATTAATGTTACTTTCCCATGTTAGTCCTGACTTAATCTTCATCTTACAGAAAGATTTCAGAGTCTATTAATTTATTGGTGCATGCCAATCTTCAGAAAAAATTACTTCAGACAGATTTAAATATAAAATTTATATTATATAGATATATTAACTGTAAATCTTTTTATCATTGAAATTACTTTTATATTGAAAATTCATTAAGAAATTTGTACTTCTGAAATAAAGAATTGTTTGTAATTAAAAAAAAGTTACCACACCACACACACAACTGCACAGTTTATAATTAATTATTTATTTCTTACATATAAAACTTTATTTTTTACATATAAAAAGTACTTAAAACTCTATACAATAAAGATAAGTTTTAGTGTACACATCAAAAATTGAAAAGACATTAGTAAACATAAGTAATAAGTAACATAGTCTTGAAATTTCTTCAAGAAAGAAAGAAGAAAGAAGAAAATTTCAAATCTGAAATGCAGTTTTGTAAGGTACACATAATACTTGAAAATTTGCATCATGGAATTCATTTTATACGGCATAAATTTTATCAAATTGAATTTTTGATAAAAAAAAAATAACATTACAAAATTGTATTACTGAGTTTAAAAACATTTTTCACCGTCAATATTTACATAATTAGAAACTTTTTATCTAATTAATTAACTCTCAAAAATTATCAAAGAATTCATAAAAAATTCTTTGAAGTCACCAAATTTAAGAATTTTAATGAAGAAATTTATACCGCATAAAATTGAAGTTTCATAACATTTAAACTTTATTGCAATAAAACAATAAATTTCTTAGTATGAAATTGTTCATAGTTAATTATTTACATGCTTTATATACATGTTACAAAACAGTCACAAAAAGTTAAAAGAACATGTATGACAAGTGTAACATAAAAATTGAAAAATCTAAATTAATGATGGAAACGCTGAATTCCTCTAATTTTTCAAAAATTAATAATCCTAATTAATAAACAAAAATTTACATTGTTTGAAAATTATTCCACATTTTAACTGAAAAAGTTGTTTGGAATATACAAAGCATTTTTTACATAGCAGTACAAGAAATGAAATTCTTAAAAATTAACTTTTTTGATTTCTGATAAAAAAAATAATAACATTACAAAATTGTATTACTGAGTTTGAAAACATTTTTCACCGTCAATAATCACATAATTTAAAACTTTTTATCTAATTAATTAACTCTTAAAAATTATCAAAATATTTAGAAAAAATTTTTCGAAGTCACCAAACATAAGAATTTTAATGAAGAAATTTATACCGCATAAAATTGAAGTTTCATAGCATTTAAATTTTATTGCAATAAAACAATAAAAAAACTTAGTATGAAATTGTTCATAGTTAATATTTACATGCTTTACATACATGTTACAAAACAGCCATAAAAAGTTAAAAGAACATGGCTGACAAGTGTAACATAAAAATTGAAAAATCTAAATTAATGATGAATTCCTCTAATTTTTCAAAAATTAATAATCATAATTAATAAACAAAAATTTACATTGTTTGAAAATTATTCCACATTTTAACTGAAAAATTTGTTTGTGGAATATACAAAGCATTTTTTACATAGCAGTACAAGAAATGAAATTCTTAAAAACTAAATTTGAAACTTATTAAAAAATTACTCAATTTTTATTTAAACTTAATATAATGTAGCATTTCTAAATTAAAAATATTTTTGAATTATTAAATCATTAAAAATTAATACTCATACAAAACATTTTCAATTAAAATTCCTTATAATCAATTAACATGTAGGAATCTCAATAATTGTCCCAGATAAATTTGATCACTTTTCTGTAAAATCTTCTCTAGTAGAGTCTAGGATTTCTTCTGGAAAGGGATTTTCGACAATCTTTTTGCATTTGGATAATTTGGTTCATCCAGAGGTCTTTTAATGGCACAAGACGAAGCATCTTCCTTGGACTGTAAAAAAATCAACACACAATTCTATTAGTCTGTCTTTCATAGAATGACAAAAAGAAAAAGCTTTATAACCTTTTTGAATTTAAAGAATAAAATTTAATACCACAATGATTAAAATTGAAAATTATCTACATTTTACATTAACCTATTACCCATACATTTAAAAAAATAGAATAATTGTTTTTATATATTACATTTCAAAATTAATTTACATTTAAAAATGAAAATTAACATAAAATTTAAATTCAAAGCATTCCAAAAGACGTCATTCAAAATGCTCCCAAAGTGTTAACATAGTTCTGGATACTTTAAAATTTCAATATTTTAATTACTATGAAGCATAAAAATTATCAAAATTAAATTTACTAATCTAATAATATTAATTCTCCTTCAGAAACAATTTGCTTTTTCAGAAAAACTTTCTACCATGAAAATATTAATTTCCCGTGGTAAAAGCGTTTTTGAAGGGAATTTCATGAGCTGCAACAAGTTGAGAAGAAGAAATCTTCAAATTCAGTATTATAAACAGCCGTCTCTAATCAAACGCTAGTCTACAATTACAATTACTGAATTCTAAAATCAGCAACTATCAAAATAATAAACAATACATTAAAATATAAGAAAAATTAATCTTAAATCACGCAACCACCAATTTATATATATTAATTTAAATCAGAGATTGCACAAATCTTTTTACTCTTTCCATATATTTTAAACTTCACACTCACTCAAATACCTGTTTTTAAACATATATAGTAATTTTATAAATGCACGCTAAAATTACATCTTTCTTTCATTTTATTATAAATTAGAAATTGAATTTTACATTTTCTTAATTTTGCATATTAATCTTCCATAAACTAGTGTTCTAGCATAATATCTATGGCATGCTTCCTGTTATATAAATGTTCCTAACAATTTAATTTACCGACAAGTAATTGTATGTTTGATGAATTACTTTTGTAAATTATTCAAGAAATAATTAATGCTCATAAGCATTTTGGATTAAAAAGCATTTTTAATGGATGAAAAGAAGCTCATTACCTCATGTCAAAAGTGAAACTGAAATAAGTTCAACAATCTATGTTAACCATAACCAAAGCCTTAAAACTCCTGGCACAATCATTAATTACATTACTAAACTCTAAAGAAGCTTTAAAAATTCATACAATATAAAAAATTTACCATATACTTTATACACTATACAAAATACATGAACTTGAGCTTTGTATTTCAATAACAAGATGCATGAATCTACCTTAGGATTCTTAACTGAATTTTTTCTGGCGCAATGTTCTCCTGATTAGATAATTTCAACTTCTTATGGGCAACAGATGATGAATTTGAACTGTTGGCATTCGACTAAAAGTAAATTTTTAAGAATTAAATCTCAAGATCAGGAAAAAATTTTCATGAAATACCATCAATTAAAAATGCTGATAAAATTGTCAGCTTAAGTAGTTTATTTTTAATTAAAAGTATTAAATTCATTTCTTTCAAAATATTTGACGATAAGTGTATATTATTTTCATTTAAGTTTGAATTTTAATATTTTAAGCTTAATTGCAGACTACATGCAAAAATTATAAACTCTGAATCCATCGTAAGATATATCATTAAAAATAATACAATTTCTCATGATCATACATAATTTTAATAATCATATACATAATCACAACTCTTCATAAATGAAATTTGATTAACTTCTTAAACAATATAAGAATTAAAAAGGCTGTATAAAATATCTTCATTTTAAAACAAAAATTATATAAAAATTACTTTTATTGTTACAGTATCTAAAATAAGTATCTCATGTTCACGAAAAAAAAATTAAGTTTATATATATATATAATTCTTATACACATATTTCACTGAATATAATCAAATACAGACTAGTCCAAACAATAAATAAAATGAGACAAAAAGCAGGACATGCAAAATCTTGTAAATTATTATTTAAATATTATGTTAAATATAAAACTGAAAAATATATTAATAAATGTAAAAGAAAAATTAATGAACAAATAATAAATACTCATTAATATTCTGATTCTATTTTTAGGTTGCTTTTGTTTCATAAGTTTGTTTTATATTAATTTTTTAATCACCAATATAAAGATTTTACTTTCATTATGCACAGGAAAACTAATTCAAATAGGTTGTACAATATAAAACTTATTCTGAACTCATGGTTCGTACGGATTTCAAAGAATCAAATTCCAGGAGTTAAATAAAAATTTCCAGGAGGTATAGACATTCATGTTTAATAATTTCTTATTTTGAAAATTCTTTTTAACAAAATAAGCATATAATTAAACATACGAAACATTATTCAATTATATTTGTAAATACTAGATATAAATTAATGCAAAAATTAATGACAATATCTTCTATCTAAGCTAGAATTTAATAATTCAAAAGCTTCAATAAATTTACAAATGTAACAGAAAAACTTTTATTAAATAATCAATTTTTACATTACTGAACTGTACATTGCATAAAATAATCCGTAATTTTTGAGTTGATAAACACATCTTCACATTAAATTTCTATCTATAAACTAACTGAGTGTTTCAAGATTTTCTTCAAGTAAATATACTTAATCAGAATAAGATAAATACAACTATTAGATAAAGTTTCCAGGATGTGACTTTTCCTTCGGTTTACTTTCAAACATTTTTTAAAACTATTAATTTCACATCAGTATATTTAAAACTATTTTGTCTTAAATTATTTGACATGTCTTGGTTATTTATCCACACACAATATTGATATTAGAAAATACTAACTTTCAATCTCACACAGAAGCTTTCACTTTCAATTCATTATCAATATTGAGTAATAACTGTTGCTTCTTTGAAGCACCACAGCGACAAAATTATGGTTTTGCAATTAACGTTAATTTAGCAGTTCTTGCAGATTCCTCGGTAAATCCTACAGTAAATTTTTCAAGTTCAATTTCATTCAAGAAAAACTTTTTGTTTTCCTTCTGCTATTAGCTGTTTTTTTTTGTGTGCACCTAAATGCAATTTATACTTTTACCTGGCATCAGTAGCAAAAGTATGTAGGTCTTTATTAATTATTATGTTGACACCTCCTATGTCTTGGACATGATCATCAATGATGCACTTAGCCCCAATAGATTAATTACTTAAATTTCCTACCATCAAATTTTCGTTCACAGCTGCTTGACTGTTGCAGAGTTGTAAAATCAAACTAAGTACTTTCCATATGGGACAACAATTTTATATATTTGAGAAAAAGTTAAAATTAATAGTACCTATTCTATCATTAGCAGGTTTAAATTTCACATCAATGCAATTTTGAAATCTTACGGTCCAGCGTAATAATTTAAACTCTTCTACAAGAAAAGTTATTTTAACCAAGCAAAACCCAATCTTTGTATTACTTTTCTAGAGACCACTGGTCATTAAAAAGATATTTTCCACCAGGCATATTAAATAATTTATTTCAGCCTTTATTTCATTGATAAACAAATTCACCCAGATTCCCTGAAATTGTATGCAATTTTCACAAGGAAGATATAGAAAAGTATATTTTAACTTAAATACTTTATATTTAAATATTAATATTGTGGGAATTTGATACAATATAAGGGAGAATCAAATAGAAAAAAATAAATTAAAACTTCCCAACTGATTGTACACACGACGATCTTATTGGTGATTGTTCTTCACTTCACACACATAAATCTAAATATTATATCCTGTCCTGTCTGAACTGGATCATTAAACTGTTGTGACTGAACTAGATCTTTATTTAAGTAAAGAGTTTTGAAAACAACAATCTAATATAGACTGTGCCATCATCTAGTAAATATTTCAAGAGTAGTTCATAATTTTCTAGGCGCCAAGTTAAAATTCTAGGAGTTTCCAGGGGGTCCATAAAATTTTTTTTTTTAATTCAAGGAGTTCCCACAAATTATGCGAAGCAAATTATATTACAAAGAAACAAATACAGTAATAATTCATGGAATAAAAGATGAAAGAAAAATTAGTTTTAATTAAATAAACTAATAATAAAAATAATTACTGTGTAATCCTTCTTTTTTGGTTTAGGAATCAAACTGCTTGGAATATACTTTGATAAGTCTTTCCTAATTAATAAATAGTAAAAAAAGTAATTAGATCAAAGAAATCACATTTACACTAGGTAAATAAATTAAGTACAATAAAATTTAAAAAAAAAACTTACCTTCGCACAAATTTTGTATCGATCTTCATTCCTGGACTTATAATTTTAGTTTTGGCAGCTGTATGGTAGACTAAAAATGTAAATTGATTAATATGAATAAGTTGGAAATTAATGACTGAAAATTTTCAGTCACAAATGCTAATATAATACAGTAAAATTTTACCTAGATCTGTGAAATTCTGTATGTCGAACGTCAGATCAATTTTAACGCTTTCTGTTGAAAACTGCAGTCCCATAAACCACATGGTTTGGAGCATATCCCTAAAGCAAAAGAAAAAGATTTAATTATAATTCAGAAAAATTAAAGAAATATTAGGTTGCAATGCAAGTTTTCCACCAAAAACGTTCTTAATAAAGTTTAGGAAAAAAATATGAAAGTAGTATTTTTATTGTGGTTAGTAATCACCACTAACACTAATTATTTCCAATATTTTGTAAGTCTTTCAAAAGTTAGAAATTAAGATTTATTAGTTTCACTATTAGATACTTTTCACAAAATACCAGCCACCACGTGAGTCGTGACAGAGACAAAATGCTTTTAACTCTACCCATCAACAACAGTCCTCCAATCACAGTTGCTAAAATGAATGGTGCAGAGTTTTGATATGAACAAAGGAGAACAAGATTGCCTCCCTCCATAATTTCTCAAGCTCAGGTCTTCCCCTTATAGAAGAAAGGCTTGGAATGCACATTCTCCGATATTCTTCCTACATAGATGGGTTAAAGGGAGTGCTAATTTCTTTTTTCACTATGGTTAATGAAAAAGATTGACACAATGTCATGAACCTTTAAAAAACATTTTTCTTTATCAACTTTGTGGAGAAGAACAGAAATACGTAAAATATTTCATGCTATCAGTAAAAGCGTAAAATCAAGTGATCTAGCGTAAAATTTATGCACAATACGTAAAAGTTGGCAGGTCTGAACACTTATTTCCTTGCATGTTTTAGTCAATTCATGCAAATCCCAGTGATTAAACTTGTAAATCAAGCTTAAACAATATATAATATCACTAATGGGCATAGCACTAATGTCTAAAT